>MQRK01218734.1:8843-21289 GCA_001938485.1 Girardia tigrina
AAATGTATCATTAGTAATGGAGCATATTTTGAATAAAGCTTTTTTTATCGTTCTTTTGTTTTTAACGTATTTCTTTTCAAAATTTAATCCGCATTTCATACTTGTACACCTAATATTTAGTTTGTAAATTTTCAATTTTATTATTCACGCTTAGTTGCAAATTTTAGTATTTATATTTGTTATTTATAATTTTATTTATAATATTTATTTAAAATCTTATTAAACTTATTATTATATTTCGTTACGCACTATGCGCCCTTGTCACGCATAGTGCGTCTATTGCGGTGGCCGTATACTTCTTTTACGCTACGCGTTTTCAATCTACGCGTTCCTTGTGAGCCACGCGATCTTTCTTATACGCTTAAGCTACGCATTTTCAATATTTCTTGCGAGCCACGCGCTTTGGTAGAATTATAAAAAGCCAAGCAAAGGAATAACAAGCGTCACATCTTTTATTTTTTACATAGATTCCGATCCAAATCTATTGAGAAAGCTGATTCCAGAATCCAGATTAATTCATTAAGAAGATTGAACCTTGAATTTGATCCAGTTTTTTGAGAGGATTAATTACTAAATTCCAAATTAATTCATTGAGTAGATTGAACCTTGAATTCCGATCCTGAGTTATCGTGAAGAAGATTTCCCCGAGATTAGTTGTTTTTCTTGGCAAGGAGTTAATAATTGCGCATCGGTAATACGTTATACTTGTAGTTTTTCTTTAGAATTTTTCCTTTAAAATCTACATATTTAAAATCTTATAAAATTTATAATCATTAATATATTAAAATAATAATTCATATTTATATACCTTTTAATTAACTGGGACTGAAGAACGGTGTTTCTCAGTCACACAATATCCTACAAGTCACAAGGATATAGCTTATATTTTTGAAAATAAAATCTTGAATTCTGTATATTGTTATAGATATTTAATAAAATATTTTTAATACTCTCGTGTTGTTTTTATTTTTTGATCGATTAAATTTAAATAATTAATTAAATTATCGGATCTCCAATTAATTGATCCTAGGATTTGAGCGGAGATTTTAACTTATAATTCTCCTTTGTTAGTACCATCGGCCAACATTTCCTTTTGGCCCTTCGTACGTAACACTCTCTTCCGTTTTAGCTATTCCTGCTGCCGCATGTAAGTTTATTTTTCTACGAAACACAACTTCGAAGGGCGAATATCCGGTCGTATTCTGAAATGTTGCATTTAGACAGAATTCTATCTTCGGAACAATTTGCCACCATGATCGTTTTTCTGTGTCTCCTCTGCTTGTTGCTATCATGTCTCTCACTGTTCGAATAGTTTTTTCTACCAACTCGTTTGATTGATGTTGAAATGGGCTATTAAATCTTTGTTCGATTCCAAATTTCCTGCAAAAATCTTTAAATTTTCCGCCAGTAAAACATTTTCCATTGTCTGTTAATATTGTTTTTGGCTTCCCCTATATATATATATATATATATATATATCCATTTTATCAACACGCATTGAACTATGGTGTCTTCGTTTTGAGTTCTAATCTCTGTGAAAGTTACCAATTTTGAAAACTGATCCACCATGACCAAGAGATATAGGTGCATGCTATTCTTGTCACCCACAAATGCGATATCCATCACGACTTGCTCTAAAAACTCGTCACTTCTTATTGTAATCAACTTCTCTTTCGTTTTTTCACATGGAATTTTTCTTCGTGTACATTCCTGACATCCTCCTATAACGATTTGCACCTCTTTCGCTAAATCTGGTAGCATAAAATGATTTTGGATATACTTCTTTGTCTTTTTGATACCTACATGACATAAATCTCTGTGTATTTTCCTGATGAAATGTCTTCTAATTTGCTTCGGAACCAATGGTAACACACAATTTCCTTCTTGCCTAACCCATAACCCATTCTGATAAACTAATTGGTCCTTTAGTTGTAATAACTCCTTGGTGATTTCATTCTTTTCACCATCTGCCATCTCCTGTATTTGTTTCAACGGCTTCTCTGAGCACTTTTCTTGTTCGTCTTTTATCCATTGAATTGTAGACTGAATCATCACTATATTGATGTGTTTCACCCTTGCTTTTGTTGATTTTGGTTCTTCGTGTTTTGTTTCACATTGTGCACAAACGTCGTCGTATAGCCGTGATAATCCATCTGCATTTCCTACTGGAAATGCCACACAAATGCGCGCATTAACGCCAGTTCCGCGGACGACTGAGCAAGCTCGACTCTTGGCGGCTCCACTGGAGTGACGGTAAACTGCCGGTCGGAGGGGCCCGTGAGCGCGGTCGGATCATGGGAAGCTCGCCAGTTTGGTCGCGCTTGCCGCCGCAGCCGGTGACATCGTCGGTCAACTCTCTTGGTGACAGTCGCGCGTTGGCCTCAATCGCCCCCAGATCCTCGGGGTGAGCGGTCGGAATCCGACCGAGCGAACCAGTATGACAGCGGGGAACGACGATCGCGACGTGGGACGACGCCAGATGCGACAATCCGAGCGGATGGTTCCGGTCCACGAGAAAAATAACGTTCGAGAAAAACATATTGAGCAAAGTTTTATTCATATCAACGAAAGTTTTATTTACATCGACATCGAAATCATAATATTTTCATCATTTAAAAAAAAGTGAAGCGGTAAAACAACGATATTGTTAGTATGAATTTTTTTAATGTTATTGTTTTTATTTCATTCTCTTCATTTTATTTGGTTGTTTTTGAGGATCACTACAGTCTCTATACCATATTTGACCTTCTTCAGAATTGTGATTGGAGACAACAAAGCAGAGGCATATTGGAACTCTAATATAAAAGCCGCGGATAATTCCAGAACCGAACACACCACACTACGACGATAAGACAAAAGACAATATTACCGCAACACAATAAGCTCTTGGAAAACCAAAACTCTTGAGATACCAAAACAAGAAACAACCGACACGAGAGTCTGCAGAGCACGATCGATAAAATTCCGACACGCGATTGCACGGAGATAGAGACGACACAACCGAGCGACCGCAAATCTAGAACCGATATCGAGACCGACGTTTCGAATCCTGACGTGTCAACAGACGAAATTCGAGTACCGCGAAATCATTCTTAAAGACCCGCCTCTGGATTTCATCATCATTGTAAATTTTATTGTATTGTATATCGACTTCTGAAAAATGAATATATTTTATAACGATGTTTTATTGTTATTTAATTATACCTAACCTTGATTTTCACCTTACGCCGATAGTCTAGAAAGAGAGTAAGTCCCCATCGTCGCCGTCGTGGTCCGAATGAATTCAAATCCAGCGTTGCGATATCATCCCACGTCAATGAGCAGCAAAATAAGAGTGAATCCCACTGCGAGAATAATCAATAACCTACAGTTAGAGTCGCTACTAAAAATAGAAATGTCTCCGAAATCGAGTACAATAGCGCCGCGTGTAGACAGAGGCAACACACCGTCTAGTGGTAGCGCGGTTAGGGAATTAGAGATGAGTAATTAGTAATATGAGAGGGTGTGTGCCGAGATGTTGAATTAGAACTAATAGGCGACATTTGTAAGGGAAGCATTTCTATTAATTAGATTTGAGATCAACTAAGAGAGTGAATCGACATGGTTTGTGTTTAATAAAATTGCCACTAGTGTTTGTATAATGTTATTTCTTCAAGACTAATTTTGTCCAGCATATTTTCTAATACTATAAATACCAATACGGCGATAATAATTAACGACATCTCCGTAAACATATACAATGCTTTTTAATGAACGTTACGGCTTAGCAGCGATTTTACAAATTTAGGGACCTGTTCTTGATACGAACCGTCTACTGTTAAAATGAAATTAAAATGAAATAAAATTAAAATGAAAGTAATTTGATGCTAATCATCTGTTACAACTCGAAATAAAATAACTGATACAATAAATCTGTGTAAATTCGAATATAAGGTTGGCCGCGACACGACCTGATGTGAATTAACCTTTGTCGGTGTAGTAAGAACTTTTAAGCCGTGTTTCTGGGTCACTATGACCCAGAAACACGAACAAGGGTTAACTTACACTTTGACTCAAATCAACTTGAAAGGAATTACTAAAAATGAATCAATTAACCGATTTAACATGAACAGAATTACGATTAAACGAGTCAATATAAAACCAGTATGGTTTAACGAATGAATAGAAAGTTATACATATTGTTGAGTGTAACGATATAACAAACAATAGTGTATAACATACCATAATATATATGAACTGATGATTTTTAGAAACACGCCAACGCCGCTTGTTCGCATGCAGACACAACATTGCCGCAAGTTGATGATCCATCTTACATACATATTACATAGCCATACTTCGAGTTATATTTGTCGACCCAGTTCACACAAATATTAGCAACACATCCATCGGAGAAACAGACTATACCTTCAGAAGCCATACCCCGATCGATATTGAGCTAGGTGGGGGGCCCATAGCCTATCCTATCTTTAGCTGAATCCGAAGGCCCTTCGAACTTGGCACTGCTAAGTAGATGTCAAGCGAGGAGAGGCGTCCGACCCTATCACTGATGAATCTAATAAAGAGAGTAAATAACTTCCTAAAATAACATTGGGTTGTGGTTGACCCTTAACATTCACTGGGGGCTCATGAGCTATCAAAAATGTTTCCACTCAAAGGGGTCGTGACAAGAGTGTTAAACCCGAAATATCAATTTCGAATTGATTAAATTGTTGAAAATTGCAAAATTGTTCATCAATTTTTGAGGGACTTGAATACACATATAGCAGATTTTTTTATTTGCTAGTTTTATAATTTAAACAAACTAATGAAATTTTTTTATATTGATATTTTATTTTGATTGAATATTTGCTTCTTTATTATCTGATGTTCGTTTCAGAATTGAATTTTTGGATTGATAATGTTGTGGAGCAGTTATATAACACTGAGGTCATGATTTACTAGTTTAAATGAAAATTATCACAATAAATGTTCAATAAAAATTAGAATCACAACATATTTTTAATAAAATTTTAATTAATTAAGTAATTTTTCAATTCATTTCAATAACTAAATATTATGAATTTTTTACATTAAATTCACTCATTTTTCATAAGAATACAAATACACGCAATTTCAAAGTCACAACATTCCATCCAACGGCTCTATTCACCAATAAATTTTCTTTAATTAGCAAATTCTCCCTCTTTGTTTCCTTATTCTCTCTTACTACCTTCACCGATTCCCAGTCCGATATTCTTCTGATCCCTGTGACGGCATGGTAGTCAGATCAACGGCCTCCAGAATCATAATCAGACAAAAAAAGAAGAAAAGGGCAATTAAAATCACAAAACAATTTGATTCAAGAACAGTCAGTGTAATATTGCCCTTTGAGGAACTAATCACCACTTTTGTCTTAGAAAACCATACGCAAGCGTCCGCTAAGGCATATTCGCGGAACACAGCACATATCTTTTTTCTTGCATAAGTAGGATTCTTACCTTTCTTGAAATAAAATAACATCAAGTGTCAAAAATTCTCCTTGTTTTCTTTTATTTCCAAATCGACACATAGCAGACACAAATCATTTTTGTCTTAAGAAGCATCAGACTATCACTTTTATCACATAAAACCTTTCATATCGTTCTATACCTTTGATATATTCTTACAACTATCAGTGTCATATTTAGACTATCGGCACGAACTATATGGCCAATCCGATAATTTAAAATTGTAAATCTGAAAACTGTAAAGTGATAAATTTGAAATTGTAAGAAATTTATCACGTTTTAAAGGTAGGTGAGATAAAATCAAACTCCCCAACCACCAATGGACACCCCACCAACGCTATTTGCAATCGCTTTGCAATCACCAATGTCCGTTTAAATTTAACTATCGGCACGAACTATATGGCCAATCCGATAATTTAAAATTGTAAATCTGAAAACTGTAAAGTGATAAATTTGAAATTGTAAGAATGTAGAAGTTAAATCTTACCGTATTCGTATTTATATAACAAAACTTTATTTATTAACATTTGGATATATAAAATAATACAGGGACCCGAAAATTCATCATTTAATTAATAAAAAACGGCGAAAGAAATTTATTGGTTGACAGACGAGAGGAAATATGACGACACGACGACGGATCACGTTTTAAAGGTAGGTGAGATAAAATCAAACTCCCCAACCACCAATGGACACCCCACCAACGCTATTTGCAATCGCTTTGCAATCACCAATGTCCGTTTAAATTTAACTGTAAAAATGATGAAATACAGTTTTAATAGATATATGAATAAAAGCTAAAATGTTCTACTGTAAATATCTATAGGCAATACAGCATAAATTTATAGAGAATAAGTTCCGTGAAAACTTTTAAGGCATTGTTATGGAATAAAAGTTAAAATAAAATTTTTCATGTATACCACACTAGCCATAATATTACGATTTTTTGTGAAAAACAGGTAAAGACTCGCATTTAATGTTTTCATTTTTGCACAAAATAGTTGGTATACAATTCAAACTTTTAACATGTTAATATTTTGTAGGGCCACCTTATGCAGCAATCACAGCTGCCAAACGATTTGCCTGTGTAGACAAAACCGTAATATTATGACCAACATGATAAAATAAATTTTATTTCATTTGAACACCGATCTAACGAACAAAATATTCAATACATTTTTCATTTTAGTTAAACACTAGTTTCAGATAATTAGAATTAAATTACTAATCAGTCATCTGAAGGGAGACAAAATCTCATAATAACAGCTGACATTCAATCATCCATAAAATTTATTTATGATATGATTGAAAATTATACTCGAGTGATTCTTCAACACAATCATGCTATCTTCAATCATTCATCTTTCATCTCTCTCGACATTTTTGAAAAACCTAATTATAATTTTTATACATTATATAAAAATTATTTGTTCGAAAAATAAATCGCCTTTAATAATGACTAAATAATAATCAATACAACCCAGTGCTTAGAATATTAAAATAAAGATTGATGTCAAATTTATTTATTGAAAAACGTTCTATTGAAGCCATTTGTCCAAGTCAAAGTCAAAGTATTAAGAATATTGTGTTAACGAGTAATAAAAAAATCATTAAAATTTTATAACATATAAAAATAACAAAATACATTTTAACTTCACATTTAACCACAAATGAAACAGTTATCGATACGGTAAAGTAAATTGCACCTCAATTATAAATAGAAAAAATTGTTTTTATTATTGGAAAAAAATTGCTGCAATTAAAAAAAAAATACAAGAATGCCGTTGTGCAATTTATTATCCCAACATGTCATATAACAATATTACAAATATTCTGCAACACCGTTTCTCCAAGCGATACTCCATTAACGAATTCCCATATGATTGGGAGTTTTATTTTTCTTCGATTTCTTAAACAGAAAACTACAGCACCTGAATTAAATTCAATAACTTAGTATTTGTTTCCAATTTTTTATATTACGAAAAATACAAAATAAAATCGATACTGAAGTAAAATAACGATAAGTATCAAATGAAAACCGTCGATTTTGAAAAATAACATTTTTTTAATACGATATCGTTTTATTGACCAAATGCCAAATAATTTGGGTTTCGATTATGTTTTTATTTAATCTAATTTCGAGCGAGAATAATTAATACAGTAGTAATAAAATACATCGATTGTGTCACAAACTGCATACTATTAGATCAATGATACTAAATTTGTTGCCTCGTGTTTATTTAAAGAATCAAAGAATATTCAGTCCAACACAGACATGACCTGGGAGATTATGAATATTGCGTTTACAAGTAATAAAAAAATCATTAAAATTTTATAACATTTGAAAATAACCCAATAGTTTTGAACTTCACATTTAATCACAAATTAAACAGTTCTAAAATTATTGAGCTAATTATGATATATTAGATTGGGCAAAAAGAAATCCATTATTTTGGCGTGAAATTCAAAACTTTATTTAAAATGTTTCGGATTGTCCTCTTGGAGTCAAATATGCACCGTTTTGTTGTATAATTAGTTGCCATTTTGAAGTTAGCTTCATAATGCCTCTCTCGTAGAAGTCTTGGTCCTTATTGGCTAAAAACTGTAGTAATCGATTTTCACAATCTTCTATTGATCCCAATTTCTTATCACTCAGGAAATTTTGCACTGCGAGAAAAAGGTGGTAATCGCTTGATGCCAGGTCCGGACTATATGGTGGATGCATTAAAACTTCCCAACCAAGCTCCTTGAGTTTCTGGCGAGTCACTACAGACGTATGTGTTCTGGCGTTGTCGTGATGGAACACAACACCTCTTCTGTTGGCCAATTCTGGTCGTTTCTCTTCAATTGCTATCTTCAAACGGTCCAGTTGTTGACAGTACAGATCTGAATTTAGTGTTTGGCCATACGGAAGCAACTCATAATAAATTATTCCTTTCCAGTCACACCAAATACACAGTAGAACCTTCCGGGCCGTTAGTCCTGGTTTGGCGACCGTTTGAGGTGCTTCACCGTGCTTTGACCACGATCGTTTTCGTACAATATTGTCGTATGTGACCAATTTCTCATCCCTAGTAACCATCCGTTTAAGAAATGGGTCGATTTCATTTCCTTTGGCCAAGGCTTCGCAGATGAAAATTCGATCCATCATGTTTTTTGGTGTTAATTGGTGTGGAACCCAAACATCAAGTTTCTTTTTGAATCCTGCTTTGCCCAAACGGTGTAAAACCGTTTTATGGTCGATCTTCAGCTCCTGTGCGATGCTACAACTATTAACATGCCGGTCAACTTCGATCATTGCCGAGATTTTATCGACATTTTCAACGATAGGCCTGCCTGAGCGATGTGCATCTTTAACATCAAAAATGCCTCCACGGAATCGACGAAACCAAAACTGCGTGTAATTAGCTGTTACAGAATTGGCACCATAAACACCATTCACAATAACAGCCACCTGACTTGCATCTTCGCCTTTATCGAATAAAAACTGTAAAATGTACCGATTTTTTTCTTTGTTGACTTCCATTTTTAACACCCTGTAACTTAGAACTGAATAAAAAAGCAAAAATTTTTTGTGAAATTACTGTGAAATGTTACCTTGACAAAGAGCATAAATTTGAAATTGTTTGATCGATAAATAATGATTACTTAATAAATAATAAATAAGGATTACTTTTTCCCCAACCTAATATTATATATATATATTATAATAGACAATTTTGTCACTGAACGACAGATTCATTACAATACGAATTCATTAATTATATTTTGGTTATGTTTCTTTTTTAATGAACTTTTGGTCTACTTAAATTATTTGAATTGACAATTTCATTTACATAGTTTCTCACTTCATTTTGAATTAAACAAATTATATTTATTTTTTTCGAATTCAATTTTGAATTCTTACTGTGAGGAATATTTGGTGTGTTGATGTTTTGTGTAGTGATTGCATATTTGAATGTTGTATGTTGATTTTGGATTGTGTCTCTCATCATCAGATGGATGATCAATATTTTAATTCTTATAATCTGAAACTAATTTATTCAAATTTAGATTTAATATTCAAAATTTTAATTTATTAATTTTGTAAATTTTTAAATAATTAAATCAAATTAATGTTTTAAATGATTATAAAATATGTATTTTTTTAATTTTAAATGACTGTAATTAAAATAAAAAATAAAAAATACATATATTTTTTAGAAAAAAACTAAGTAACATTAAAAGACTCTATTTAACCATCGTGAATCATTTCATTGTTTCGATACTAAATAATAAACTCTCATACGAAAATAAAATTTATTACGGTGTAATCTGTCGTTGCACATTTTGTATTACCTCAAAACGTTTATTTTCATTCTGACAGTTGGAGTTTCGAACAAATTTTTTATATAATTATATTTTAATTCAAAATTGAATTGTAATCATTCAAAATAATGTGAGAAACGATGTAAATTATCTATTTCATTAATACTCGAATATGGATGAATGTTGAGATTTTTCCCATTTGTAAAGTAGACAACCATTTTCTAGATTAATGGAAATTAAAATTTGTATACTTATTTTATTTTTTCAATCGAAAGAAAGGTTGTGAAAATTTTTTTAATAAAAATAATCAATAAAAACCTATGTAAATCAGAAAGCGTTTTGTTTCTTTCAGCATCAAGTTATTAGCTTATGATCAGTTCTTAGTAAAAATCTTTTGCCATGTAAGTGTTTAAAATTTTGCGTAAAATTATACATTAAAAATTTGAATAAATTAGTTTCAGATTATAAGAATTAAAATATTGATCATCCATCTGATTAGGAGAGGCACAATCCCAAATCAACACACAACATTGAAACATACAAACACTACACAAAACATCAACATTCCAAATATTCCTCACAATAATATAAAGAAAGCAAATAGATAACATAATTGAATCACTGCATGAATCACCGAGACAGATTGAATTTATTAATGTTAATAATTAACAATATATATACCCTATGTTCGACATTTCTTGACGATCTTCACTGGACGCAGAATAATGATTCCTATATCTTCCTGCTTGTTGTGATGCAACATAATTAGGTGGCCAATGATTTTCATTGGAATGCAATTGAGATTTCCAAACACCAGGAGACTAACGATAAATTATTCATCAAAATAATGCAATAAATAAAAATTTCATTTAAACAATTTTTCAGGACTAAGAATTCAATTCTAAATGCTAATAAAAATTGTGTCACCCATTATGTTGAAATTTAGAGTAAAAATAAAAAAATAAATTTGAATTGAAATAAGCAAAAATATTTTAATTTGATACAGTAACCTTCAATACAAGCTTTACCTCATTTAAGTATTCAATAAACATTCATGAAAAATATTAGTTGTTCGTGAAATTATTTCTTCTACTTCACACTGGATTTACTGATGTCAATTTAATATCTATTTTTACAGAACTGAGACAATTTGACTCATCCAACAAAATTGAAGTTCTTGCAAAAAACAGTTTAAATTCAATTTAAATGAATTTATTATTAAAAATTTTATTGAAGACATTTTAAACTCTGTTTGTGAATTACATTTTCCGCAAAAAATTTGATTAGATTTAGCACAAAGACAACTATTTCTTTTCTATGAGACTTGAACTTAACAATTCTTGCGTGCGTTTTTCGAAATGGAAATGAAATTGTTCGCAACATCGTCACTTGTTACTCTTCAGCCAACTGAAAAATAAAATCTTTTTATGAAATATTTATTTGAATGATCTCTTTATTTTGAATCCAAGCATTGATGGCTGCCAAATATAGGATGTTAAATGTTATAGAAAACATATTAGCGCCATATTTTGCGGATATTTCGTCAAGTAGATCCATGCCATACTTTTTACTATTATAAAATTCAACTGTTTTCAAAATGAGTTTTTTGTTTTTTTATTATCATTACATTTTGTATGTTTTGTGCTTAGCGGTGGAACATTTTTATTAGGTATACTTTTATAAATGTTTAGAGTACAATTCTGATGTTTATAAAGTTTTGTAGACCTTATTATTTTATCTTTCTTAGCTTTCGCAATTTTAGCTAATTCTTTTCAGTTCGGGCATTTAGTGTCAACAAAAGTAGTTTCTTTTCAAATTTCCAAGTAACTTTTTTACAAGCGAAAAAGTGTAAAAAATTATTTATGGTGATGTTTTAGCCATTTTCTACAAGCTTAGTCACTACAAATTCACTCAGAGAATGTTTCATCCTTGTCCAAATATTACAAACCCTTTACAAAATACTTGTTTTTAACATCTGATGCCAAATTTATCAGGCTTATTTGGCATATATTCATAGAACACAAACGCTAACACTATTTTTTTTTACTTTTATGATTAACTAAAACAAAAAATTGTTACAAAGGCCCATGATTGGGATTTTTTAATTGTCTATTCCTTATTCGAAACGTTACGAGCTTTGAGTTTGTGGTGTGATTTTATGTATATAATAATCAATTTTAATTGACTACTTGCCGAACCACGCATGTCTTTTACCATAGGTAGTTGGACCTGAGATGAATATTGTATAATCTGGTAATTTATCCACATCTCTACCTTCTTACGTCGGGTTTCTATCTACGAGTGAAATAAGGAAGATCTTATATTGACTTCGTCCGCTATTTCAAATTCGTAGTTCCAGATTAGTTGCATCAGATTTATTATATGATTGTTCTTCCATTATTTCGTTTAGAATTTTTAGAAAAGAAAAGTCAAACTTGTTTTCCAAATAATTGCAATTTTACGTAGTTATATGTAAAATGAATATTAATTGAAAAACCTTTTTTACCACGTTTTTATTAGCTTGCTTTCTTGTCTGTTTGTCTGGAACAAATCTTGCGATTGATTTTTCGACCACTTTCAGTCATCCAATTGAGTTGAATTTTTTATACAGGCTTGCTTCCGATGACAATACAATATTATAAAAAAAAT
>MQRK01218736.1:0-10747 GCA_001938485.1 Girardia tigrina
ATAAGAACAAATTTATTATTAAATTAAATTAATAAAAAAATAATAATTAATTAATTAAAATTTATTTAATTTAAATTTATTTATTCAATGAATTAAATTAATTAATTAAAATAAATTAATTAATTATTATTAATTTATTAAATAAAGTAATTAAATAAATAATTAATCTTAAAGAATAAATTAATTATTAAATTAAATTAATAAAGAAAATAAATAATTAATCTTAAATAATATATAAATCTTCACGGATTACATAACATGTGGGGGCAGTATAACAGTCGCACCTTAATGATAATAAATAACTACAATTAACAGCACCAGTACTAATTAATAATAACAAATAATTTTATTAAGTAAATAATAATAAATAAAATTAATAAATGATAATAATAATCAATTAATTAATTATCGATTGGCACACAAAGCGTCACTCACGAGTTTCTCGATGAACGCATCGACGGGATCGCCGGCCTTCACGAGAAGCATCACGATGCGCGGCTTGCGCAGCCGTTCAACGAGCTCCTCAAGCGTCTTGGCACCTATAACTTGCGTGCCCTTCGCTCCGCCCTCCAGGAACGCGTCCACTGTCGCCACCGTCCGATTGAACACGCACACCTCAATAAGTTACTCTCAATCGAGCTCTCATTAAATCAGTCATCAAAACTCTACTCGGTATCCGTGATCGTTCATATTCAGCACAAGATTCTGGCCCATCACAGCCAGTCCAATCAATCCAATGTCAGCTTTACTCATTGATTTGGTTGCGAAAAAATCGGTTTTTGTCCTAATTTATTACAAATTTTAGTATACTAGAAACGTTTGTTGGTAGGAGCTGTCGTCAATTTCAACGGATTTCAAATACCTCACTTTCGAGTTTCGGGTTTAATAGTGATGTTGATCGATTTAAACAAACGTAATAAATACAACAACAACAAAAATTATTCTGGAAAAAAATTTTATTGTTTTTTTATAAATATGATATGAAATTTGATGAGTTTTTTTTAATATAATTTTGAAATTCGTGAAAAAATATGATAATAAGAATACTTTATGAAGTTATTTTGAGTTTTTTGAATGATTTGTTGGATAAATTGTAATAATTAATTGTGTAATTTGTTTTATAGTTTGAAATAACAATTTAGTTTTGATATTTTTATTTATTTACATTGATGATTTTGAGGAATATTTTAAATTGTATAAATGTACGAATGATGTATATTGATTCGAGTATAAAACTTAGAATGTCGATTGTCGCATCCAGATGGAAATTGGTATTTTTTTGGATTTTCAATGATTGACTATTCGAACATAATTAAAATAATAAAAACAGAATGATAATAATTTGATAAGTTTAAATTTTTAAAATTAACAATTAAAATCAAGTTTAATATTTTAAAAAAGAAAACCATTTTAATAGAAAATATTAAAACTAATGAAATCTATATTTCAATTCCTTTTTCTACAATTTGATAAGATTTTTATTATTTAGAATTATTATAAAGAAATGTTTAAAACTATTAATTTTAATAAATATTTTTGGAAATGAAGTATTTAATAAAGATTTAAAAAAAACTGTCTCAATGGTCTTAAGAATGATTTTGAATTTTTTGTAATTTAAATCAGGTTTTTTTTGGTACCGTAGCCTTTGGGACGTGGGTGCACTCAATTATACACAAGCATATGGCTTGGGTTTGCATATATATTTGAGTGTCTCAGTAGGCAAGGAACCTGGTGGCGCCTATCTCCTCTCCAGGTATGGATGGCCGTTGGCTCCAATGAGCTCATCCACCCTTTGCTAGGTTTTGTTTTTTATCCTGCTAGGTGTCAACACACCTCTTCACCCAGGTTGCTCTGGATGAGGCAGCCGGTTTAGTCGTCAACTATTCGACCATGGGACATGTACTACAGGTTTACATGGTACCTGTAGCAGACAGATTGCCTGATCTAACCTGTAATTAATGGCCCCACGATTTCCCTATCGGTCACCCAAATAAGTACTAACGCGGCCGTTGGTTGCTTGACTTCGGAGATCAGACGAGATCCGACGTACCCAACTGCGGCCATTGACTACCTCAAGCTTACCGTTTATTTATTTTTTAATTTTCGTTTATTTATAGGATCAAACACTTGAAAATGTTTTATTCTTAATCAGAAAATGTCATGAATGTCATAAATAATTATTCTATTGATTTTTATTAATACATTGCAAATATATTTATGATATTAAGTAAGGAATGTAAATCATATTTTGGATTAATCATCACTTTTGTGATTATTTATTTTTTATATTACGTAATTTTGTGTTTGTAATACGTCATAAAGTGACTCAAACATATCAACTGACTAAAAAATATACAAAATGAAAAATATAACCTCTGAATAATTCTGTCTGATTTACAAATACAAAAAACTACATTTATGCTTTCAATGATGAAAGAAAATCAAAACAAACATCATCCAATTACTTTTGGAAAACTCTATATATATTTTTGAATAGAAATGAGTTGATTAATGTACAGGAAAGTTACAGCCACCGACCAATTAATCAAACCATCTGGAAAACTAACTGCTTTCTATTTTACTTTTAAAATATAAAAGTTTTAAGGAATTGTTTTCGAGAAATTCTTTTTCAAGGAATGGTTTTTCGGGGAATTTTCCGGTAATCTTCAATTTTGAGATCAAATCATTTTAGAAATAACTTACACTCAGGATAAGAGAACCCTAACCCCATATGAAAAACGGTCAAAATATCACGAAGACTTTAGTAACTACAGTGACTTCTTGCCTCTTTAAATTAGTCAATTCACTGGATAGATCAATTTTGCTAAAAGGTCATCTCGAAATCGAAAGGAGGAAATTAGTGATCTGCATATTTAAGTTTTGCGGTTATTTGAATGCTGAGAGGGAATCTTAAAAATCTTTTGAAATATTTGACACAAAAGAAAATAAACGTTTCGATGTCGTCTTGTCCTCTACATTGCTCTGAGAGTAGCTGTGACATCAATTGCTCTGGACTACTACCTATGGTCCCCATGTTAGATTCGAGATAATTTTTCTAATCTTGGTTCAAAGAAGAATCAGAAATTGATATTATTCAAAATTTTGTTTCTATAATATATCTTTCGAACAAATTTTCGAAGAAAAATGTTTTAATAAGCCATTTAAGCATAAAGATAATGAAATATAAATGCACATACATAATTTATTATTTTTTCTTTTTGGAATTTCCAAAATAAGTTTAACAACATTTCTATTAAAATTTTATCATTTAAAAATTTTATTAAAATTCTTTTATTTTAAAATTTTTTTATCAAAAATCTTCCTATTATAAAGTTTCCATTTTAATCGTTAAACATATATTTTTTTTAAAAAATCTTAATTTAATTTTTCCATTTTCTGATTATTATAAAATTTTCATTTTTAAAAATATATTTATAGATCCATCTATCCAACAATATTTTCCGAAGTATTTTCTCGTCTTGGTGGACAACTGCACTAAGACTAATATATCGGCTAAATTGATCAATTATATTAATTAAATATACCGCTATCCATTAATATTTTTCTTGAATGGACCACAAAAGTCTAAATATTTTCTGAAAAGGTTCATCTGTGGATTGCTTAATATGTCTTTCTTTTGTTTTCGCAGTTAGTGTTTTTCGCTTTTGACAATTTATGCAACTTTGAACAACTATTTCTATCTTTTCCCTCATATTTTCCATATCAAAATCATCTCTGAGGTAGTTAAAAACCTTTTTACTCCCAGCATGACATAACATCTTATGCATATCTTCAATAAAATCGGTTCTATTTTTTCTCGGGATCCAGTACTTATTATTTTCCGTTACTACAATGTCATCTTTCATTTTCCATTTATTTGTTCTTCCTTGTTTCAAATCTTTCATGATTTGTTCGATTTCTTCATTATCATTCTACCATTTGAAACTATTTGGCTTTTCGTGTAACATTAGAATTCGCGTTT
The DNA here is from genome assembly GCA_001938485.1 of Girardia tigrina. Taxonomy (NCBI): domain Eukaryota; kingdom Metazoa; phylum Platyhelminthes; order Tricladida; family Dugesiidae; genus Girardia; species Girardia tigrina. The sequence goes on from MQRK01218736.1 coordinate 3,983, forward strand.
TAATCTTTCCTTTCTTCATTTCTTCATGTGTAGTTTGGTATTGACAACATAATTCGCAAGAGTTTCGCGACATAGCATCTGTTGACACATGGTTTGACGGTCTCATGGAACATAAGATAAATTTGATATTTTCCGAACCGAATTATACACCGCCACATCAATTGATAATCCATCACCGAGCACTAGAAGAATGTGCGTGATGGCTCTCTTTCGATGATGCCGCCTATGCCTATTTCTACTCATAAAATCCTTTAGACGAGAGGTTGGATCACTTAGATGAACCAGTGCCGTAGATGTCTACGAATAACTTCGATGATCGCCGTCAGCAGACGTTATAATGACGGAATCACATTCAGATACAACCATTCGATAGAACTTATCTGGATTTCAGTACGATTGATCGCCGATGGGAATAATCTCAAGATGAATGTCACTGCGCTGCAACTAGTGAATTTTCACTAACAGTTTGTAGCGTGTATCAGTTATCAAATCGATTGAGTACGGATTGCTGTCATGAGTAAACATAAAGATTTCTTTTCTATCGAATTTTGTCTTGTATGTCGTGAATTGCGCCTGGCAGCTCAAAGAGCGCGTCAGATTGAGCTTTTGTCAGCGAACTCGTATAACTTATCAAACATTTCCACATTAACAGATTGTAATTGCATCATTTTCTCAATATCACAGATTTCCGGTTGATTCAATTCAAGAAAATGAACGTTTTTCATGATTTATTCTTTTGGAGTTTTTATCCGAAAGAAAGCGATAGCAAAATGATCTTTATCAGAGATTATCACTTTGTTCTTAATGGCCGATAAACAAGTCTCAATGATCACCGCGAACCAGGAATTCGATGAGTTTGTATCGGTTACCAGTAATACCCGTTTATCAAACAGAAATTTAGCGCAATCGATTAGAAATATCGTCCCAGTTGTCACATTATGGTTGAGCGAATTCTCATTATCACTTGTTTCATCTTCATTATCGATTTCAAATTTATATGACCATTACATTTAAAAATCAAACAAACTTTTTCTGAGAAAATTTCGGTAATTTAAAAACGAGGCCAGAACACTCGTTAAATTTATATTATTAAAACAAATCTGGATTTTTTTCCAGAAATCGAAACTTTTCTTTTCGAACAAGAAACAGATTACAACAAATCTTACATATATATATATATATATATATATATATATATATATATTTCTACTTTTTTCTAAAAAAAAATAAAAATTAAAAATTATATATGTATAACAATCAATTCGGAACAGCATCTGCATTTGAATATCTTTCGTCTTTCCTGTATTTCATTCTCATATCAAGACCGCTGAGAAAATTTATCCATGTTTAAAATTGCGGTGTTATTGGATTCTTTGTGGTCATCATAAAGTTAATAGCTTTGTGATCTGTTCACAGCAAGAATCTTTTCCATAGAAAAAATGCTTAAAATGCTGAGTGAAATAATGTATTGCAAGTAATTCATTTCTGGTAATGCAATAACCAAGTTCATGTTTATTCACCTTATGAAAACCATATTGTGGTGCCGATAGCAGGACTGAGTGGCGGCGGCCAGCACCTCTTATATGTGCCGGTACTTGATACCCGGAGAGATCGCCGTTTAGGTTTGACGGCGTCTGTTTGCGATCGGGTCCGGTGACCGTCGGTCGACACGTCATCGGATGTCGGTCCGACGATCGGCTAACGGCTGTTCCATTTCTGTGAACGCCGATACCGCTCTGTTTGTCGAAACACGATCCGATTGCGTGGTCGGTGAGATTATGAGGATCCGCGATGCGTTGCAAAATTGTGTGAGGCGATGGCTCACGAGGTTCGATCGATCGGGGCCGCTGCCGCACAGTGCTGTTCGAATAGTCGTTCAAAATTGTCAACGAAACACGATTTAGATTCATTTCGTCAATATCATCATCGGGTAAAAATATCTGAACGATGATTAATATTCCATTCAATTGAAAATATAAGAACATTCATAATTTATTTATTCAAAAAATTATGCGATCATATATTATTTAAACAAAACTGTGATGTTTTTTTTGTTTCATATTGGATCACCACACATATGCAATAACTCTTTCTCTTCCACTCGAGTCTTTTTGTGACAGTACTGCTCCAATCGTATCGAAACTTGCATCTGTGTCCAATATAAATTCTTTATCGAAGTCTATATATGCAAAGATTGGAGTTTGAACCGTTCTTTCTTTCATCATCCATCGTACTGTTTTCTCCGTTAGTTGAAGGTTTTCGTAAATACTTTCCTCTCTAAATTTACTCTTCGTCGATCCTTTTTTCGTCTTTTTTATTTTCATCCTCTGTACCTACTTATCTATTTACTGCTTCTTGTTTCCTTTCTTTCATAATGTTGTTAATTAAAGTTTTTATTAATTTATTATTTATTTTCATATTTTTTTTTATTTTGTATACCATTAATACTTTTATACATACTTTTACTATAATAATCATAAATACTACTTATACGGTTCGGTTTAAGATTCACAAAACTTACTCCATCGCCAAAATCGTTTCCTCGTCGATTTGGCTCTCTTCGTTTTTTCCCAAACAATCTTTGTCTTCTTTTTTCCAATGCAGCCAGTTCTCGTCCTCTCCTATGCCTCGGTTGTAGTCATTCGAATACTGATTTGATCTTCCGTCCCTTCTTGGTTGCCTGTCATTTCGTGGAAATTGTCTTTGTCCCCATGTTCCTCCATACGATTTTTCATGATTGTTATACCTGGAGACATTATCTCAAATTTTTGTATAACATTTCTCCGCTCTGTGGCCTGGTCTTTGACATCTTTTGCATTGTAGATGACATTCGCGCCTGATGTGGCCTTTTTGACCGCCTTCTGGCATTGGACTCTCGCGTGGCCTACTTTTTTTAAATTTCCAACAGGTTTTCTGTTCTCTATTCGGTCCATTTCTCATTGGAAGTCTACTGTTTACCAACTTGTTATGCTGTACAGCACTGGCATAAGATGGTCTTATGGAATTGACCTGTCTTATTTATAACTTGACTTCATCCATCTTTTTAATAATTTTTTTATCTCTTCTTTTTCTTAGATATCCCTCATTTTTATTTCTTTCTTTGTTTCTTTATCGTTATTACAATTTAGTAACAGACATTTGTCCACTTCTTCGACTGTCCCTTGGAATGGTGCTATCGCCTCAGCCATCTTCCTTGCTTTGGCAAAAAAATCTGCTGTCGTCTCCGTTGTTCTTTGAAATTTTACAGCTTCTCTTAGAACATCCATTTGGGATCTTTCTTTTGAAACGCTTCTCGTAACCTGTTCTCGAAACCTCTTTCTGAAGATCTCGTGTTTTCGTATACCGGGATTAACTCCCGCGAAAGTAAAGTCAACACCAATGTCTCTTTTAAATTATTCGGTACTCCTGCTGCTTTAAAATATAAATACTTCGTAATAAATAATTCGACATCGTCATCCCGTTTAAAATGCTCCGGAATCAATCTGGAGATTAATTGGTCCAAGTTTGTGGCAAATGTCGCCATGTTAGAGGTTCTTGGAACATCGTGGGAATTATTACCATGAGTTATTTCAAACATCAAAACTTTTATTATAAAACACAAAAAAAATGTTTAAATCTAATATTTAAACAAACTTTTTTTGAGAAACAATTTGTTTTATTAATCTTAAACCGATACAAATAAAAATACTTTTAAATATTCATATTTGATTTTTTTTAATACTTTTAGAAATCAATTTTAAATTACGATAACATTTTAAAATATTTAATCGTTTCGTTTAATTTTATTAATTTTTTTTTAAAAATCGTTCCACATATAAAAATTATGCATTTTAATTTTTATATTATATTTGAAACTCTCAAAAATTTTTAATTATTAGCAATTTAATTAGATCTTCATAATTTTAGTTATTTATTTTTTCAAACGATACATATTTAATTATATATAAATTTTAATTTGTACATATTTAATTTAACCTTCTGTCAAAAATTTTCCTAGAATTTTAATTCCTAAAACTTTTAATATCTTAAAAGCTTCGTCACATTCTTTTGTTCATATTATTTTGTTATCTTTGTTTTTAACACACAGGCCTTCTAAAACTTTTGAATATCTTGCATAATCTATTATGAATTTCCTGTAATAATTTGTAAAACCAAAGAAACTCCTTAGATGTTTAATACATGATGGGTTTTGAAACTTGTTAATTGCATCAATCTTTGTTTTATGGGTTTCTATACCATCTTTACTTATTGAGTAGCCCAAAAACTTGGTCTTTTCTACTAGAAATTGACATTTCTCTGGATTTATCCTCAAACCTGATTCTTTGATTTTTTGAAACACGTTCTTTCTTCATTGCAGATGTTCTTTCTTATCTTTCGAAAATGTAAAAATATCGTCTAGATATACAACTGCTTCTTTCCAGTTCAATTTCCCAAGAATTTTCACCATTAGTTCTTGAAAGGTGGCCGGAGCAGTTGTTTTTATACAACTTTACCTATTTTCAAAAATCGAAATAAAAAGCCTTGGTGCAAGTTTAGAGTTGAGGACCGATTACAAAGCGATAGAATTCATGATGACCACGAAGAAACCAATATAACACCATAATTCCAGAACTGGATGAACTATTTGAGTAGCCTTGATATAGTTTTAGAATACAGGAAAGACATATTGCACCAAAACTCAGATGCTCTCTCGAGAAGAAATTGTCAAATATATACACAATGCCTCCTTCAGCATGAACAAGCAAAATTGACCAAGTCAAGGACGAGAATGTTAGCATTAGATATGCATATTTCAACAATTCCGTAGCAACAAGACGAAGAGGAAATTATGAATATATTGCAGTCAATAAACGACAGAAAGGCGATGGAATTTAAAGTAGATAAAGGATTTTTAAGGACTTGGTCTAATAAAATCTGGATCCCAAAACTGTCTCAAAAGGATTATATTCTTTTCCTTCATAAATTCTTGCTCCACGCTGGAGTAAAGAAAACATATACCGGAAAAACGAAAGCAAAAATTTGCAAATAGATGTCCCCAAGTTGGGTTAACAATTTTTATATGGATTTCTGAGGTGAATGGAAAGAAGTATATCTTGTGAATCATTGACAGATTCAGTGGATATATTAGTTTGATGGCCTTGAATAATCAAGACGAAGCAAAGGTTATCAAAACGTTTCCACACAAGTGGATATATAAATGCGAAGCTCCAGCAAATATCCCGTTGACAGAGGGAAAGTTTTTGAGTCCCAGCATTTTGGAGAATACACAAAATCAATGCTGATGACAATCAATTTTTCAAGTCCATATAATCATAGCGCTAACGGGATAATAGAAAGACATTTTTGGACAATTACAGATGCTCCTAATGCGACATTGAAGGAGAGAGTAGGTTCTAACTGGGTTGAAATCCTCCCGAAACTGGAGTTCAGTTAGAACGCTTCCAGGCAAAGTACCATTGGAGTTAGCCCAGCAGAAGTGATATTGGGGAAGCGTAAAACATTAGATGGTTCTCTCCGCTATGAGCTGAATAATAAAAAAGTTATAGAATATATTAAACAAAAAATTATCCTAAAACAAACCAAGAATTCTACTGACATGTGTTGTTTATTTAATAAATTTGCTGAATGTCGAGTCTATAGCAAAAATGATTATTAATTATTAAGAAAAGAGGTATTCAATCAAAAAATTATTTTAATAACAAAATTAATGTATTCATCGAAAACATAGTTCAAACGTTTATATCTAAATAGGGACGATTTTTTCAGAAGTCTGCCTGCTTCCTTTTTTAACTTTTTGATTGTACCTTTACAATGTACGAGACATCATTATATGTCGGCCAACTCAATTGTGTGGATTGGTCCTGGTTATATGACGCTCTCATGGCTGCATATTTAAAGTGTAATCTGTTGGGTGTATAACTTTAAACGAAATTCGAACTCTTTGTCACAATAAGAATTCTACCTTTCAAACTCTGGTGACTCTTTCAAATATAGGGATGTCCTTAACTGCGCATTCGTCCATCTTAGTCAAGGTGTTTATTTTAGTATGTTTTTGATTAGATTCTTTTATGACTACCGGAAATATTATTGATACCAGAAAGATTCCTGAAATAATACTCAACGATGTACTTTATTTGAGTAAATTTTATTAGTTAACTGTATCATAAATCGTAAAATTTACTGTGAAAATCTTTTCAGTCTTCCAATTCTCTGGTTTTGTTTTGTCTTTTTTGGTTTTGACAATTCCGATTATGACTTCAGTTGATCTAGCCATTAGAGTTATTAAACATTCTCTTACGCTAGTGAAAATTTCGATGTCCAAATTCGACCATTTCTGAAACATTCTAGAATAATGTTACATGTTTTGTAGCCAAAAAGAATCTACTGAAATTCTATGGCATTACACCAAGTCAAATGTCTAACACTTCGAAGTTTGATTTAATTTATTTCAATTTCATTTGATTAATGATACTTTAGATTATTTCTATTTTCAGTATTGCAGGTACGTCCTGAGTCGATTTTGAAGGGTTCGATTCAGCTGGTAAGTTATTTAATTTTATATATTCAATTTGTCTCCGCTCTGTTGATCAATGGTATATTCTCAGTGGTTGTAAAATGTTTGGACCTGATAAATGTTCATAAACTGATTAGGAGATTAAGAACATTAGCTATTGAGGTGCTTATTGCTTATTATTTACTTTAAGTGCTATTGACGTTTTGTTGGTGTCTTGCGTATATATTAAAAAATTATATATATATATATAT
>MQRK01218736.1:10797-27146 GCA_001938485.1 Girardia tigrina
TATATATATATATATATATATATATATATATATATATATATATATATATATATATATATATTTAATATATTGTATATAAATTATATACCATACGGTAATAATATAATATAAAAAAACCAAAAGATGCCTGAGGCTCCACTTTCGGTCATTCCAGGGAATGAGGAGCTATTTCGCCTCATTCCCCGGGATGGTCCCGAGTTTTGGGAGCCTATAATATTGGCTAAAAATCGAATAAAATAGAAAAATATATTTATAAAATATTAAACAAAATATATACAAACTCTTACTTGGAGGATGAAAATCAGAAGTGAAAATTAAAAAATAAAAATTAAAATTTTGGGGAATATTCCCCTTTAAAAGTCGACATTAATCGACTAATCAAAATTGAAACATTATATGATCGGCCTAATGGCCTTTAAAATTATCATTCCCTAATGGGAATTAGAAATAATTTCCTCACAATATCGGTTTTCAATTGCCTAGATTAAAATGGTCTCTCCAAAAATTAATTAAATTGAGCATGAAATATTTCTTTAATGGCCTTAATGGCCTTTGAAAATAACGAAATATAATGCGGCCTTAATGGCCTTTGAAATTAATTTATTTTTTTGTAATAAAATAATATTTTTTATATTTTTATATTTTTATATGGTAAGCTCTAGTATAAATAGAGCAATATTTTTATATAAGAGACGCAAAAAAAAAGAATAAAAAGAAAAAGCAAAAAAAACAATTAAATTTAGTTTCCTGTATAGGATTTGAAAATTAGTTTCTAAGCTGTATAGCACCTTATATTCTCGCCTCCAATCATTCAAAAGTTGTACAAACCTTTGCTCAAGATTGTAATTGTATATTGAAATAAACGATTATTGAAAAAGTTTTGTTATTTATTGGAGTCAAAGAGTTCATCGAGATTAAACGTTGGGTCAGATAATTGAGCGCCGAACACCAAACAAATCCTTCTGATTTTTGTGTTCAAAATCAAATTTAAATTAAATACCCAACAGTTTGAATCACCAATTATACAATTTGGTATCGTTTTTAAGTGTTTACATTTTACGTTTGTGGACTGAATCTGCAGTAACAAGGAAAGGAAAAAAATCATTCCAGAACAAATTCCCTCTATTTGTGTCACACTTGTAAGCTTGGCAGTTGATTCACTTTGAGAATCCTAAGTATATAAAAGAAAAGAAGTTTGAGTAAATACAAGTTGATGTTTTTGTTGAGTACATCGAAACAATACGAAATGAACTCTAGAAGCTATTTCAGTGACTTAATTCGCACTTCAGTGCTCATAACAAAAGATATTCTAGCTGATTGTTAAATGAAACTGATCAAAATTTAATCAAGAGATATTTTGAAGAGTGCATTCCACTCAAAAATCACCAAAAAATTTCTGAAAATCCATACAGTGTGGCAAAAAATCAGTTGATGTTTGGATCAACTTCTTGTTGTGAGGAGATGTTCCCGCCCAAAGGTATGTGGAGAAAAACATTCGAAATTGGTTATCCTATGAATACATTTCTGAGTTTATCAAGACAACAAGGACTAGTTGAAGCCCCGAATTCGATGAAATATATGACAATTTGTAAGTGGATTAGACGGTATATGACCAAAATTTCTAAAATCAAATATTCTAAAGCGAGAATTTCTATAATCAAAATTACTTTTTTGAAGTACTTTGTGATTCATCCTCAATTTATTTAGAACCAGGCGTGTTGAGGTTTGTAAATTATTTTGAGGATAAATGGATTGGAAGATGCGATCATAATGTCAATCACAGAAAACCTAAATTTCCACTTAACATGTGGAATTCTTATGATAATGTTATAATCGGATTTCCAAGAACCAATAATAATATCGAAGGATGGCGTTGAGGTTTTAATGAATTAATAACATCATTCCATCTTAATATCTGAAAGTTTCTTGATGTTCTTGAAAAGAACAAAATAATACTGAAATAAAACTTCAAACAATTTTTGAGTGGACAGAAGTTAATGAAGAGTTAGTAAATATCAATTACTAAACGAACGACTAGGCCTAATTATTCAAGATTGGAATGAAAATAATAATCCAGTTGAATATTTAACGTCAATAGCCTTCAACATTGGAATTTAATATGGAAGGTATTGTATTTTTTAGGTATAGTACAGGGTGAGTCATAAGTCACTGGGTAGTCAAAACGACACAGGTTTTAAAAATTCAATTTATTATTACATTAAAATTGTGTACATAATCTAACGGAGTAAATGCTCAAAATGTTGGCCACCTTCTTCAATGCATTTTGCAGTCCTTCGAACGACAGAATAGCAAGCACTCTGGCATAAATCATCACTAATTTCTGAGCAAGAATTCATTATCATTGCCACAAGTTGATCTATTGTTCCCGGCTTTTTGGCATACACTGAATTCTTTAACACACCCCAAAGAAAGAAATCAGGAGGAGTAAGGTCTGGAGAGCCAGGAGGATACTCGATGGAACCGCGGCGACCAATCCATCTGTTTGGAAAGTTGTCGTTGAGACAGTTTCGCGCTACAATGCTGTAATGGAGAGGTGCACCATCTTGTTGAAACCACATCTCCCCAAGCGGCCAGTTCTTCACACAGGGAATAAAATTATTGTTAAGCATTGACACGTAACTATCACCTGTCACAGAACTTTCAAAGAAAAACGGCCCTACCAGACCGGAAGCTGTGATTCCAATCTAAACTGCGACACGAACTGCGTTGACTTCTTTTTGTAGGATTGCATGCGGATTTTCATGGGCCCAGTAAACAGAATTGGGACGATTGACTTGTCCGTTAAGCTTGAAGGTTGCCTCATCACTCCAAATAATCTTCTCTGGAAATGTAGCGTGCTCATGGCAAAATTGTTGAAAAATCTGAAAGAATTCAACTCGACGGTTATAATCATCTTCATTCAAGGAGTGGAGTAAATGTGGACGGTAAGGTTTTAAATGAGCATCATGCAGTAGCCTGACAATGAAAGTTTGAGAAATGCTACGCTCTTGTGATGCTCGTCTGGTAGATTTTCGAGGACTATTCGTAAAACTATATGTAATAATTTGTCTGTTTTCAGAGTTGCAAACAGATTTAGGTCTACCACATCTAGGAAGATCTTCAAGGAACCAGTTATTTTAAAGCGGTAAATTAGATTCGCTATTGTGTCTCTTTTAACCGCCCTACCAATTTTTTCTTGGAATCGTCTACATGTTTCACTTTTGTTGTCCGTTTTATAAAATGTTTTTTATGAGAAATACGCGTTCTTCAGTTATTAGTTTGGAATTATTTGACTCTGCCATTTTTAAGGTTTGTTAAATGATGAAATTATCGACTATAAATATGAAATTATCGACTTAAATGGACTATTTGTAAGATGTGTTCACATGATCTTCTTAGTGAGTTTACACCAAGAAATCAACCGAAATCATTTTTGTACACTTGGATCATTAATATAATGACTGTCCGGTGACTTCTGACTCACTATGTACAATTTGCTTATCTGATTTATTTTATTTTGTAAATTTAGCAAAGTTTTAAATATTTTGTTTTTACATTTTTTTCTGAATAGAAAACAGTGTCTGCTTTACAGTAAACGTTTATGTGATTTTACTAAAATTTGAAAAAATATGTAAAAGAACATAAAAAAGGTAGTTTAGGTTTAGAAATTTTATTTCAAATATTTTGATTTTAGAAAATTTGATTTTAGAAATTTTAGTTTAGACATATTCGTTTTAGAAAATTTGGTTTTAGAAATTCTAAACCCAAATCGATTGGACACACTAAACTGAAGTTATTTTTGTTCCCTCTTACAATGTTATTAAATATTCGAGATGATTTTTCGAATCTTGGCTCAAAGAAGAACCAGAAATGGAAATTATTCAAAATTTTATTTCTATAATCCTTACATATTTTTCTTGGCTTGGTTTCAATTTGTTTAAGTCCAAAACTGTCATTTGAGGCCAAATATATTTAATAAATGGGGAAAATTCATTTCTCTCTACCTCTTAAACAGTCGCCCCCTTAACAAGTGCATCAGTAACAATTTCTTACAGAATATTTTCGTCTAAAAATGTATATTAATATATAAACTGCAAAGTTAATGTATTTTTCTCTTTAAATGGAGGTTATTCGAGTTAATTTATGTCAAAAAAGCATTCTGAGTTTTGTTATTACAGTGTGACATATTTGTTCTCTTGTTTATAAAATACAAGAAATTAAAATTCATATAAAATATTATCAAAATCTTTGAAAATTAAATAGAAAGTTGTTAATGTATGAATAAGGCATTAATTCAATTACTTAATTTGACTAATTAACAATATTTTATTTTAAAATATGTAATAGAATTATGCAAATAGTTAAGCGGATTTAAATCACCACAATCACAATTGAAATATTCTAATTAATTAATTAAATATTATTCAATTTAGATTAAAATACTTTTACAAAAAAATAATCTATGTCCAGGATGCATTAATAAGTTCAGACGCAGCCGGGCTAATAGTTTTTGGAGCCAAAAATATTTGAATAATTGACATTTGCTGTCCGAATTAATTCTTTTTTTATGTCCCCATACACTCATTAATTGATTTGAACCATATAATTTTGCTAGTTTTTCTAAAATTCCTCAAACTCTTAAGTGCCTCTCGGCTATAACCTAAAAAATAAGGGAGCCCTCTTCATTGCTAGATTTTAAAAGGCGTAGTCAACAATTTCAATTTATGACAAAATTATTAACCCATTTCCATAGGCGCCCCAAAGAGGGGGAAAGGGGGTTATTAGCCCCTCCCTTGGAATTAAAAATTAAATGTGTACAAAAAAACAAAATATAAATAGTAAATTAAATTTCACAGTCGATGCTACATTTTGGTTTCGCATATTGGAACGATAAACCAATAAATGAGATTCAAAATCTGAGTTTCTTAGATTTCATACAGCATTTGTCAGTATTTTATCCTTCTATTTTTTGGCCCTTACTCTGACATTGACACTTCCAACTACTACTTGTACAGTAGAGAGTTCATTTAGTACTCTACGCAGGTTTAAACCTGGTTACGGTCAACTATGGTAGAGAATAGACTGAATGGCCTTTGCAAGAAGAGTGTACATCGTCATATAATAGACGAAATGCAAGAACAATATTTTATAAATGTTCTTAATCGGTTTGCATTAGAAAGGAGAAGGTTGCAATTTCTTTTCACAGAATAATTTGTGGTTGTAAATAAAACACTTTTGAAAAAATGCGTGTTCTGATAAATATCAATTTGAATATTTTCTTTTTAATGCTGATTATTGTGTAAGCTGTGGTTTATTAATGTGATTTATGTTTTTAAGATTTCGAAATTGATGAGAAGGAAAATAAATAAATAAATTGCTATTTTTAAAAAATTCTAACAAGTAGAAGTTTTAAAATTTGCCCCCCTAGAAAAATTCTACCTTAGAAAAGTTTTTATTTTGCGCCCCCCTTGGAAAAAATCCTGCGGGCGCCTATGCCCATTTCTATACAGGTGGTGATGCATATGCTGCTACTACAATATTCAAATTTATTAATACATGCCTTTAACTTTAAATGTTTTTTGGGATCTAATATTCTTAATATGCCAGAATACGTACCAAATAATTAAAATAAATAAATTCACAACTAAATGACGAATAACATTTTTGAAAATAAATGAAAAAATTCAGAATATATTTCTAATTGATAAAACGAAATCCAGATGATAATTTTCTTTTAAAAACAACACTCATTCATTTAAAAATATATTTATAGATAATATATTTCGACGGATCTACCGTCATCTTCATATTTCTAATTATTTCCCAAATTCAAAGGGTTTAAAAATTAATCTTTTACGAAAAGATAATATTTTAAAGTTGCTTAAAGAACTTAAAATAAACAATTAAAATAAATTATGAGCTACATGAATGTCAACTGATAATTCTTTGTAAATTTTATTTTAATGGTAATAATAATGGGACAAAAATCCTTTAATAATATCATTTAATTGGGTACGGTACATTTCGACGCCGCCGTTTTACGCAAGTTGTGCCTCTTAATTTGTTTGACAGCCATTGAAAGCTGGCTAAAATACCTAATTCATTTAAATTTATTTTATTTTATTCCTAAAATTCATAATTAATAACCAATTATTTCATTTTATTCCTAAAAATCCTAATTAATAACCAACTATTTCATTTTATGCCAAAAATTCCTAATTAATAACAAATTATTTCATTTTATTCCCAAAAATGTTAATTAATAACAAATTATTTAATATTTATCCTAAAAATCCTAATTAATAACAAATTATTTCATTTTATTCCCAAAAATGTTAATTAATAACAAATTATTACATTTTAATCCTAAAATTCCTATTTAATAACCAATTATTTCATTTTATGCCCAAAAATCCTAATTAATATCAAATTATTTCATTTTATGCCCAAAAATCCTAATTAATAACCAATTATTTCATTTTATGCCCAAAAATCATAATTAATAACCAAATATTTGATTTTATGCCCAAAAATCCTAATTAATAACAAATTATTTCATTTTATTCCTATTTCATTTAAATCCTAATTTCTGGCGTCGAAATGTCCTACTTCGCATTTAATTATTGTCAGGACTATTTGGAATGTTGATGTTTTTTGTTTGAATGTTGTGTGTTGATTTGGAATTGTGTCTCTCCTACCCAGATGGATGATTAATATTTTCTTGTTATCTGAAAATAATTTATTCAAATTTAGATTTAATATTCAAATTTTTTAAAATTTATTATAACTGAAAATTTTAAATGATTTTATTAATTTTAATTTTCTAAATTAATGAATCAAATTAATATTTTTAAATGATCATTTGTAATTTTAAATTTAACAAATAAGATTTGTAGTAAATATTTTTAAATGCATATGTAGGTTCAAGTTAGTACAAATTTTTGGATGAAATTTATTAAACTTTGATCGATGAATATCAGTGAAAGGACTACTACGGATTGTCATGGAGACGATCCAAATTGTAATTGAAATAAATATGTCAGTTTTATTAACACTTATTACTATGAATTTTTAATTTGTCATTTATTTAATATTTAATTCATCAAAGATGTACATTTAATTAGACTTTAAAATATGAAAAATATGTTTTTTATCCAATATCTTTGATTATTTACGTTTTAATTATTTATTAATTTAATTATCAAATGTAATTAAAGATTATTGATTATTTTTGTTTAATTAAATATTTTCTTTTCTTCGAAACGTGATTCAATCAAAATCTTTTTCGAATCTTTTCATATTATTGTCTATTATTCTTAATGTGTGATTCTGAGAAGATCCAACTGCAAATATGTAACGTCTGTGCGGTGGTTAGTTTGAAGTGTCACTTGAATCTGGAGAAAATTGCTCAAAACTCCATCGATACATATTACAATAGTTATGAAAATGTCTGTTCGTTAAATTCAAAAAATTAAATTGATATTAATCATTAATTTAGTTACTCAGAACAGAACTACGCAATCCCAAAATCACAAGAGCCCAAATATGGAGCAGTGGCAAAATGACGATTCTCGGTGGAACAAGGTAAACACAATTCATTCTTCAATTTGTAAATAAAGATCTTTCAAAGCATAGAAAACACAAAAAGAGGAGCAAGAATAATTGCTTCAAGGTTGAAGAAAATCGAAAGAGATGTTAAATTCTGCAATTTCAAAGTCGTCAATATTTTAACGTCATTTAAACTTAATTACGAAATTAATCTTCAAGAAATTTACAATTCTGATACACTTAAATTTCAGTAAATTTGATTTAATTTTGTATGTTTTATTAAATCTTGAAAGATATGAACCAGAATTGGATTTGTTTCTTTATTATTATCCGAATCCTAAAGCGAGGGGTCTGAAGTATAACGTTTACAGAACGATGGCCAAGTGCACGAGAAGCGGGAAAGTTGTTGTTCATTGTAAGTTGATTTATGCTATAAATGTTATTAATTAACCTTTTTCAAACATTAAATAGCCTTGACGATACCCGAAGCTGAAGAAGTTGCATCACAAATAGTGAATATTGTGAAAAACTTTAAAGTTAAGAAAAATTGTACAGCTAAATCGAAACCAAAGAAAGTTTTAATTAAAACTTTTTGTGTGGAAACGAATGAAACCAAAACCTGTCAACCGCAAATAACCAACGCCAATCTCACTCCAAATGAGGATTCGAATGACAATCAGTTAACGCAAGAAGAAGAAAATAGTATTTTAGACAATTTTTTGGATGATCTCCTCTAAGAAAATAATTCATCATTATCATTTTTTTAAAATAAATGTTTGTTTTTTTTTAAATTGAATGTTTTCATTAAAACTTTTCGGTTCACGTGTCGCGCAACAATAATTAATACATCATTCGATTTTTGTGTAAATAAATCCGAACTATTATCATGTTTGAAAGTTAATGTTTATTTAGAAAAAGAAATGACGAAATAACTTCAAAACCTTAAAAATTATTTATACTCGTTTCATTATCTAATTCCAAAATTTTAGTTGATTTACCCTTAGTACAGCCATTACTATCCTTAGAAAAAAGTGCTCATGTCCAACATGGTAATTATAAATTATTATGATTATCGCTTGAATAACTGGGTCTAATAGCATTATGTTCTAAAAGATTCACTACGCATTGTAATTTAATGTTAAACTTTATACCTTTTGAAACAGATTTTTATATTTATACTAACGGAGGGACACACTGTACATTTAAAATCCTGATAGTACTTATTTAACGCATTGGGAACAGATAAATATGCATTTTTATAAGATTTTTGTAAATATTAAAAAAATATTTACTATATTACTGTCAAAATAATTAATTATTTACTAATTAATTAATAATTTTTGATTAATTGCAAATTTTATTTTTGTTTTTTTTTCAGATCTATAACAAATATTTAACAAAATAATTTTTTCTTTCTTTTTTCAAAAAAAAATTATAAAATAGTGACAAATGCTTTTAAATTATTTGATTAATTGAACAATTTTACGTGGGAATTATTGAAAAATAGAATAAATAACTATTTTTTGTATTCAAATATTTCTCACATTAGAAGAGTAACGAAATTTCAAGAATGTACTATAATTGATTCCAAAAAAGTTAGAGATCAGGTAACTCACGAGATAGGAACTGACTACACATCAGATTGCGATGATGAAAGGGAAAAACCAGTCACTCCAAAGATAATTAAATATGCTATAAAACAACCTATACAGGCACGAAAACACCAGTATGACTATGTGATTTGATCTTGAGGGAGACGTAATTAAACATTTTGACTTTGTTTCAATATACCAAATTGTCGAATTTTAATATTTAAAATTATTAAAAATAAGTCAAAAAGGAAGAGTTACTCAAAATTCTATCATGAACCAGAAACGAGTCGTTCAAAGTCAACATATGTGAAATTGAGGCTAGATTTCAAATGTGATTACGGACAAAAATGGATTAAAAACACTTCAATCGATAGAAACACAACATGCTAAAAAAAGTGGAGGAAATAATCCGACAGTATCGAAGTATATTTATGGCAAATGACTGGGATATAGGTTGAACGAACTTGTTATGAAACAGAATAAAGACGAAAGAAGGACGCATAAAATATAAAACCAAGACAATTGAAGTGACAAAAAATATGAAATTATTATTCTGAATTGAATTTTAAATTTATATTTGCAATATCTCCCGATATTTTCTCCTATATTTTTGTTATTTTTCTTGTGCATAACTTTTTGTTCATTGTGTGTGATGTGTTTGCTATTTTATGTATTTTTATCAAAAGATAATTTATTTAAAGTTTCCTCTGTGAATCAGATAATAATAATCCATTCAGAAAAATATATCCAACACCCTTAACAAACAAAAGAAACACAAAACAACTCAGACACAATAACGTTCCACTTAACATCAGGGGGACTATTGTAATAACTCACAAATACTAATAACTGTGTGTATTTTTATTTAATTTTTATCTCATGTAAATGTATTTTATTTTGGTTATGAGATTGACAATTTTTGTTCATATTTTTATTTTATTCCCTGTTGGGAACGTTCATAAAATATAAAATTTTTGAATCTTATCAAATTATTAAATAAACAATTACATTCCGTAAAATATTGTTATAAATATGTTAAAATAGATTTTCAGAAATTTAATATAAAAAATTAATTTAAGTAAGAAATAAAATAAATTTTACGGTGGGGTTATTAAAAGATTTATGTAAACATTTATTATAAAAAAATTTAATTTCAAATTTATGAAAATATTTATTTGAAATAAAATAAAAGTAATTTAAGTTTGATATTTTATTTAAAAGTAAACTAAACTATTTTTTGTAACTTTTAAATCAAAGTAAATTAAAAAATGTGGTTATATTTTTTTAGAAAATGTAATTATAATTTTTATTGAAAATTAAAAATTGGAAACCATTAAATTGACTTAAATAAAAAAATGCGATTTTAATTTTTTTGGAAAATGTAATTGAGAAACACTTAAATTTAAATGTACTATAAAATTGAAAAATTAATAAAAGACGCAACAAAATTTTTGTAACAAAATTTTAATTCACTATAATTTTTATTAAAGAAAATATAAATTTTTAATTTGTAAAAAAATATTTGTGTTCATTATAATGTCTTTTAAGCAAGAACCCAATATTCACCAATTTGGTTTTCAAGAAATTATTTAAGAAAAGAAGAAGAAAAGTTAAAGAAGGTAGAGAAAGAAAGAAAATTAATCATATGATATCATTGCCATAAGTATCATATAATTTCGTCCTAGAATTATAATTATATGATTTAGATTTAAAATTTGAAATTCGAATCAATACACGATTAATAAAAAAATTAAAATAAAAGTTATTGCCGACTACAATGAAGTTTGTTTATTGACACAATTACATCTCCTCAGCTGAATTTTACCGGATTTTTATCGTATCCCACTCATTGTGACAATTATCTCGACTGATTATTATATGGTTTTGGGTCGCCTTTAAAGTGGAAGACGTTCCAACTTTATTGAAGTTCCTATTCCAATTATAACTTTTGATCCAACATTAGTTTAGTACTACTGAAATATCTCTATCTACATTTACTGATTTGTCTGTAATGATCTATATAGTCACGTGAGTAAATTTCGTGACACTTAGACTATTAATAGTTTGAATTCGGAATTAATAGTTATCATTTTATTTGTCGATTTATTTATTGTTTTTATACATCACCCTAAACAGGTTCCTCAAACCACTTCCAGTTTGGTAAACTTGTTTAGCTCGGTCTAATTTTATAGTTAAAAAATAATTGATTCCTCATTCTAAAAAATAGAGAAGCGAATCTTTTATTTTTTACAATTTATATTAAATTCCTCTCAAAAAGACAATTATCTTCTGGTGTCAGGTCAACTTTGAATTGAGGACATGACATTTTTTAATGACAATCCCTCATCTTTTATAGCTTTGATTTGTCTTTTTATTTATTGATAATTATGATAAATAAAAATAAATAAGAAATATAATTAAAAAGAAATTAATAAAACGGATTAAAAATAATTTAAATAAATGAAAAGAATAAATAAAATTTGAATTTTTTATATATATAATGTTCATTTTCAAATGAACAAAAAAATTCAAATTATTGACAAGAACTCATTGAGTCATATTTTTATTTTAAATTTCGATCGGCCAGTACAGTGAGGTCCATTTAATTATATAAGAAGTCCATTTGATAGTAAATCCATATCTAAAATTGACGGAAAAATAAAATTTAACCAATCAAAATGTTAATTTAACAAACAAACTTACTCAAATGTCCATTTGATAATAAAATGTCCACTTGAGAATGGAAAATATATGAAAAAATATATTCTACCCCTTAACACACATTCATACATACATATACACACAACATACACACGTTATATTAAGACCATTTGATAATATAATGTCCATTTAACAATATAAAATTTTTAATTAAATTTAATGTATTTTTTTACTTTAGTAATTGTTAAAAGAAATTTTTGAAAAATATGATTGATTTTTGTAATTTAAAATAAATTTATTAAAATATTTTGATTAAAAATTTTATTAAAAGCTTTATGTCGTTCGAAGAGAGATTGGTAGTGTGCCGAATATGTGTGTCTCTTTTGAGCAAGAGTGTGACAGTCAGTGTTCCGTTCTGTTTTTTTCGAACAGTACAGAGAGTTTTAATTGTACTCAGATTGGCTGGGGACCGATGACTTACATGTCAGCTTCTCACAGATCGATAATCTGAGTCTGCTCCGAATGTTTAATACGGCTTCAACGAATTGCATGCGTACCTCAGTTCCCCGATTAATCAAAACAATCAAACGCTTCCTCCAGATGCGACTAACCGGTCATCAACGTGCAAGGCTATGATTTTTGCAGCATCAATCCAAATGTCCCGAACCAACAGTCTGAAACCAGAGTTCCACGATCAGTCGACCTGCCAAGCTACAAAATTATAATTTAATAAAATATTATTAAAATTTATGTTACATTATCATACGTATTACATATATAGGTAGGTCCAATTGGTGCTCAACACAATTTTTTGATTTTATTTGATTCAGTACATTAATATTAGCAATTTGATCTGTAACAACTAGCCTGACTCCTTTATTATGAAATAAAGAAAAAATTACATAATGAGTTGTTTTGTAACAGATGAGGTTTCAAAGGAAATTTAATGCGGGTTGCGAATATGTAATTTGATTTTTGATGAGTTTTATTATTTATTTCAGTTATTTCAGTTTGAAAATTTTACAAAATTTCCTAACAGTGAAGAAATACAAACTTTTTAAAATATTTTCCAAATTTAAATCAATGCATTAAGTTTTCAAAGTGATTATCTTCAGAAAGTATTAAATGGCGAAGCCTAGATTCGAAATTACCGATAAATCGTCCAAGCAAATCCTGACCAATGTTCTTTATTTCGCGTTCTGTTGCAATCTTTAGTTCATCCAGGGTATCCGGTGATGCTTAATACACAATCATTTAAATAGCACCAAAGATAGTAGTCTCACGGATCCAGATCGGGTGAATATGGGGGCCAATCGATACCTTCTGTGCTATGTTTCTCTGAATCCAATTATTCGATTTACGAAATGTTCACGAAGAAATTCGAATACTTACTTTGTTCTATGAGGTTTTGCGCAATCCTGCATGAACCAATAATCATCAACTTTGTCCAACGCAGTGATTTGAAGCATAACATCATCCCTGGGCATCTCTAAGTATCGTTCTCCTGTTACATTCTGATAGATGACGACCGCTCCAAAGATCATTCCGCCGAAATCACACACCAAACAGTCAATCTTTTAGAATGCAACGGACTGATAATTCCACAATGAGGATTCTCCAATCTCCAGAATCTCCATGTTTGCTTGTTTACGCATCCTCGAAGAAAAAAAAGCTACGTAGATGAACTAAATTCGTTTAAAATCTACTGCACTTCTCTCCCTCATTGTCGAATTTCGATTTACACTTTATTCTGGCAGTTTCATTAATCGGATGGTTTACCTGAATTTTATACGGAAAGAGACCAATGTCAATCTTTCAAATTCAATGAATTGATGACATGCTAATACTAAGTGCTTAGGCTTTCATCATACAATTCATAAAATTTTTAGATATTTTCTTCGGTCCTGATGATCTTTTCCTTAGTTTTCATGCTTTCTTTATCGTCCATGACAGATCCAGTTGCCTTGAATTTCTCAAAAATGCGATGTTTAGTTGATTTGTTGAATTTATGATAATATCCAAATTCTTTCTTGAATGCAATCAGAGTACTCGGATGCGATTAGCACTTGTTATAGGTGAGCACCATACAGACACGTTGAACTACTGTGTATTTAGATGTTGTAATACAAATTAGATAAAGCAGAATTTGAAAAAAAGCACAAAAAGAGCACAAAATCTATGCAATCTGGTATGTATTAAATAATAATTGTGACGGGCTAGAAGTTGATCCCCAAATGTTACACACCAAAATGCAAGTATTGATGAGCTGAATCAAATAAAATCAAAAATTGTGTTGGACACTCATTGGATCGCCCTGTATTTGTCATTTAACATCTCCCAACGATGAGATGAAATCATCGAATTGATTATTTCAAAGACGTAAAACTTTACATTCAAAAGAAGAAATGATGTCATAACGAAATCAACAATTGAAATAATCTCCATCATAGTGAGAGGCTATATCAATCTCTCACATGAGCTTTTTGCGGTCAATATTATGTCCCCCGTAGGCAGATCTTATTGAGAAACTAGAAACCGAGACAGAGACTCCGTTATACTTGTTATATGAGTATAAGTCTCTTCATCCGCTCCTCACCTGGATTCAGTATGATATTATTGACGATACTGTGCTCAATTGCCAATTTACCATACTGCAGGGCAATGATGAACCTACCGATGTTAAAACCGTACCAGCTGCTGACACTAGCGCCTTTAAGGTCGCATTGTCGACTTTCTTAATCGATCATATCGAATCGCCGATAGTCTGGTTTCAGCTCATGGACGTTAGGTTCAATTATTTCAATGAATTTATGAGGGGTTAATTTAAATTTTTATCTCGCCAGAATAATTTATTATTTTTTTAATTTAAAGGGGTAAAATAAATTTTGGTGTTAAAAAATGAACTCGAATATCGATGTTGCAATCACCTCTCAAATGGCGACCATTAAATTATTCCATTTCCATTAAATTATTCTAGACATTCCAAAATTAATTTTACACTTAACATACAAAGTTTGTAATATCAGAATAAATTAAGATAATTAAAATTTATTTCCAATACAAAATGTTTTCATAAATAGGGTGTTTAAAAAATCCGCGTTTTATATAAAGCAATGCATGTATCTATGAATACACACTTTACACTAAAAATAACTCTAATTTAAATCTCAGATGTCTACGCACGATGCATTTCAGTTAACTGAATACCATAAGCGACAGAGAGTTGAAGAACTAGGACCTCTAATTCTGAATTTGAAAGGGAGCATCTTTGTTGTTGATGAAAAGAGGGTTTACGCTGATTATTATAAATTTGTTATTCATTTGAATATATTAAATAGTAATATAATATAATTGACTCAGCAATAACTGAATTAAGCAGTCGAATGCGGTAATTAATTAATGTATTTATTTTACATTGTTTTAAACAAACTTAACTTTTTTAAATTAACAATTATACAATTATAAATGCTAACAATCATTCAATAACGAAAATAATGTATACAAGTTTTTTACAATTTTTTTACATATTTTTTTAATTATAAAATTATATTTACATTTATATAAAAATATTTTTAATTCAAAGAACACACAACACTGATCCTTTACCCTGTCGACAAATTAATCCATCTTGGATGGTGCCAGACGGTGACACGTTAGTCCAAGCACTATGAATAATATCTGACAACAAATTTCATATAAACGTGGCTTTCAGCTTTTGTGATGATTTTCGAAGCCAGATTGTTGAACGAAATCAGACAATTAATGCTCAGTGGTTTGCGGATTTTTTGCAGTCTATTCTGAAAATTAATCGATCAGGCCGCTTGGAATCGATATATGACATAGCTCACCCTCACATGGCTGTCATGGCCCATAACTTTTGTGAGCAACGTGGAATCACAATTGTTAAGCAGGCGCCGTATTTGCACGACATGAACCTGTTTGATCGGTTCATATTCCGAAATCTTGATTTTGAAAGACGTAAAATATGTTTTGAAAAAAGGACACCGCTGTTGTATTTATAGTTGGAATACCGTTACGTTACCATGTCTTAAATCAGAATACTCTAATATGATTGGACGAATCCGTTTGTACGTTTAAACAAAGGACTCAATTAACATTTCATAGTTACAGTCAAAATTACTTATCAAAACTCAAAAATAACTCTCCTTTACCCTTCTGAGTTCCATGACAGTTCTTAATGTGATCTTTTTCTCTTTGATTGGGTTAATGAAAAATCACTAATTACTTTTCAAATAAATCAAAAACACATTTCGGTATGAAAGCAAATTTAGTTTACCAGGTTAAATGTCACAAGTGTGAATCCTTGTACATTGGAGAGACAAATCGTAACCTCCATATTAGAATTGCTGAGCATACCCAATCAAGTAGAAAAAGCTCTATTTAAGATCACATTAAGAACTGTCATGGAACTCACAGAAGGGTAAAGGAGAGTGATTTTTGAGTTTTGATTAGTAATTTTGACTGTAACTATGAAAGGATAATTACTGAAGCATTGTTGATTAAGTTTCATAAACCTTGTTTAAACTT
>MQRK01218738.1:33009-49950 GCA_001938485.1 Girardia tigrina
ATATATATATATATATATATATATATATATAACAATATTCAAACAAATATTAGCTAATAAAACACATTATTATTAAACTAATCTTCGTTAGTTACGATAATTTAATGCATTTCCACATTTTAATTAAATAATATTAAAATTATAATAACATTTGATGGGTTATAGGACATTTACATTTGTTATTACTTTTATTGTCGGCGCCGAGGACAGATTACCGGAAGGGATAATTTGATCTGCTATATTGTTACAAATACCAAAACACCGAAGATAGTAATTGTTTTATTTTATACTTAATTTTTGTGTAAAATAATCTATTTGTATATAATTCATTTAATTATTTCCTAGGGACCTGAATAGACAACATAAGCAGATCAGAAAAATTTGGTTTGGGCTTAACACAGATTAGACGCATTATTCTTCACATTGTAAATTAGTCTTTTAAGGATTTAATTTAATTCTTTTTTTCTCCAATTTTTCAACAATTTTAATACTTTGTGTTATATTATTCTTCAGGTAAACCTAGAATACAATCAAATTTAAGAAATTGAAAATCTCTCTGACTTTAATAATATCTGTTAGACTTTCTTATATTAAAATTATTTATAAATAATATATAGTATATATACATGCCGTTAAAATTTTTGTATTAATTATATCATAAAATTTAAAAATAAACTACACAATTCGATGCATGTTGCAAAAAACGTGCGAATGGATAAATGCTTTGAAAGAAAGTATAAAACAATGAATGTACTTTATATTATAAAAATCTTTGTTTTGGTATATCGTTTGATCATTATAGTAATACAAATATAAATCATTATTATAATATAATAATATATTCTAATTTGTTTGCTCTAGACCAGTACCATCTGGGGAGCAATACTATAAGCTGCCACAACCGGTTGGTTTGCCTAGAGTGATCATACATATATAAATATAAATAAATAATAATTACATTCAGAATTTTCCCTCAAAGATCATAACAAAGTATAAATAAATGAATCATCACTCTTAAAAAAATCTTACTTCTCGTTAAATTAAAAAAAAATAAAAAAATCAAATTAAAATCTTCTTTGTATTTTTTTTATTTTTTAAATATGCTAATAATAAAATGATTATTTTTTTGTTATTTTTCTGAATAAATTTCACAAAATTCAATCTATAGTAATTAACCTTATTTACATAATTGCTCGTTTCTACAAAACAATTATTTTACTTTTTATAATATTTTTTATTGAAATATTAGTAAAAATATTTCTTTTTCGTAGAACAATAAATATAATAAAATAATTTTACCAAGTAATTATTTGATTATTTGAATGAGACTTTACTTGGCTCGATAAGTGAATTATCAGACTTCGACTTTCCCATTCCATATACTTTAATATAATCGTATATAATTATATGTTTGAAATAAATCATTACTACAATTGTCAGTATAATGGATAATCAATGAATGAAAAATGTAACGTTAGTAGGAATATTTGAGTACTGTATATACACACAAATAACCTTCGGGTAATGTGAGATTTTACCTACCCGCATACCCCTTGTAGGTTATAAAATTGCGTGGGGTATGTAAATTTGCACATTACCAACGGGTTATATGCTTGAAAATACGGTGTTGTGTTTGCATGTTGTATGTTGTTTGTATTTGTATCATGAATTAACAGCAAAGCATAGTAAATAATCTCGATTACATTTCCTTTTTATAACTTAAATTAAATAACAACGCCTTTTAAAGCAACATTATATATGAAAAAACAAAATTGAGATTATTTTTTTATGCTTCACTTTTTATTCATAATTTCCAGTTTGCCATGTGTTTTTCATTTAGTTTTTTGAAATTGATTAAATTATTTTATAAGTTAAAAATTATATAAATTATTATTTTAACGAATGTAAATGTTAATATTATGATTTTTCATTATTATTTTAAAATATACAAATCTAAGAAAAATATTAACCCAGTTATGGATATTAAATTGTAATTTAATTTGAAATAAAATAATATTTAAAGGTAAAAATAAGGAAAATCATTGTATTATATATTGTAGGACTAAAGAAAAATATTCTAATTTCTTTAATAAAATTTGAAGTTTTTAAAATCTTTTATTTTATGATATTTAAAACAAACAGATAAATGAAAAACAGAATTCGTCCATTTAAAATTATATTATACAGGGACAGTGATTGTGGCACTAGACAAGGCAAATAGTTCCTCACCGGGATATACACTTTCCCCGTTAGAGCATCCTCGAACTCAAACGTATCACCAGTTTTGATATCCAACTCCTCTACTCGTGGATCCATCACAGGTGCAATGGATTTAGTGCAGAAGTTGTTCACAATATCTTTAGTCGAATGCGAAGTGTCGGCAATTATGTTGTCAAGGATTGTTAGTACCACTCTTTTTGGAGCTCGTGCCAATTTCATTCCTAGACAAAGCAAATAGTTCCTCACCGGGTTATACTAATATAACATATAAAGATATGTTGCATTGTGATCCGGTAGGAGTAATGTATACAACGTTATTTAATAGGGTTATAAAATCCCTTATTGTTCCAGAAAGTTGGAAGCCATTTTTCACAATATTACTTCCAGAACCAAGTAAACAAGGACATTATGGAGAAGTTGCTTCTTCCATTGCCCTTCTAGAATGCGCGTACAAAATTTTGGCGGTATTCTTGAGGGATCAATTTGCTACGTGGATTAAAGAACATGATCTCCTACACACTCTGCAGAAAAGTTTGGGACCACATGATGGTTGTACAGAGCACAACTTTCTAATCAGAGCCATCCTAGACAAATACTACAACTAAATGAATTAGCTGTTTCATGCAACAATGTTGGATGCGACAGATGTATTTGGCTCAGTATCGGCCGAGGCCGTACTATGCCTGTTACGTAGAATGAGTGTAGGAGAGAGATCATGTAGTTTGATTAGATCTTTTTACAATAACTGCTCATCAGAATACAAATGCGGCAACACGGTTACGGAGCAGATTCCAATCTTAGTTGGAGACCGATAGGGATGTCCCTTATCTATGTTGTTGTTTAACATTGTAATTAATCCTGTGTTGATTGGACTTGACAAAGTAAGTTAAGGAGGACTTATGATTGACAATCACAGAGTTAGTTGTATGGCGCATACTAATGGTGATGGCGCATACCTGTTCAATGGTGTGATTAGCTGGCATATCAAAAGGGATAGATACTTCATCCATATTGAAAATGTTATCATGATGTATATTCTTCTCCGTAATTTTTGTTTGACAAAACTCACGGAATATGCTGGTCTTTTCTTCAAAATCTGCATGAAGGCAATGGATTACCAGGCGTTGGGCTAATGTCGTTTTGCACCGAATCTAAAGATTATTTCGTTTCATGAATCTGGTGCACCAAGATTGTCCTCCTGAGAAATTCATAATTCCCAATTCTTTAGCTAGTGTCTTGGCTTTGAACCGTATAGAGACCGTTGAAATTCTTCTACCAACTGATCTCATTTCATAGACCCAATTTTTAAGATCATCTTCAAGATGTGCCAATCTTGGAGTGTTTCCACGAAAGCTCTTACGAGATTTTTTAACTTGTCTCAACTCATCTTCTTGCTTTCTCCATCTTCTGATTATTGACTCATTGACATTGAGTTCTAATGCAGCTTTACGATTTCCATTTGATTGAGCTAATTTAATTGCTCTTAATTTCCACTCTGAGGTATATGAAGATCGGTTCATGGGTAAAATTGAAATAATTTATTATAACGTAAACTAACCGTAAAATAAAAATATACCGTAAAAAGTTTTGAATAATGACTTGTTTAAAGAATATTTAAACAAATATTTAAATTAATTTAAAATGTTTTTTTGAGCACTTAAAACATTAACGTATAAGCGCAACGGACTATAAACCGCAACTTTTAAATTATGACTCATTTCAGGTTTTTAAGTGCGGCTTATAGTCCGGAATTTACGGTATATTGATAGTTCAAATGTGTTCAATTAAAAAGCCATGAAAGAATTTGTGACAAACGAAAAGGTAGTGTTTTATTTTCGAAGCCCATAATATAAAAACTCTAACATGCAAAAAGAACGATAGTTCCACATTATGAGTAATATGATAAACAAAGATATGTGACCCAAAAAGTCGATTAGGCTGAATTCCTTCTAGAAATTGAGTTTATTCTTGATTGCATCAAACAGTAAAAAATTTAGATCAGTTCAACTAAAGTTGTTTTTCGTAAATACAATTTGCAGAAAGCAAAGGTGATCTTTAAAACATATATACAGTCTGTTTAAAAATAACGATACTGTTTCAACAAAGAGGCAGTTTAAAAATGGAGATAAAGTATTAGTCAAGAATAAAAGACTAAAAAGAATAAAAAGAATAAAAATAAATGACAAGAACAACAGAAATGCCCATACATAATCTTAGTGCAAATACACGATCAAAAGTATATATAGCAAAGAGGAAACGACAATATCATAAAGCTGAGAGGATTCTAATTAAAATAATTATTAAAAAATTGTTAATTATTTTTTAGTAATTTGTTAAAATAATTTGATTTTTAGATTATTAAAGTATTTTACAAGAAAAGTTCTAATACTTTTAATTTAAGATGAGGGATAAAATGGATGTCTAGATATGGGTCAAGCTAACAGTCCGAAATATATATAAAGTAATGTCCCAATTTATACGTTTCGGTATACTCTTATAGTTGAAATGGGATCTTTGAGTTAAGAGTCATTGCTTTAAAATGTCTTCAGCTATTATAGAAGTTTTATCAATAACATCAAATTAATAAATTTAATATGTTTAAATTTAATTTGTTTTTTAAAATTAAAATTAATTTTGTTATAATCACAAAACTTTTTTACTTTAATTTTTATTCACAATTTGCAAAAAAAAATAAGAATTAAAAACAATTCAATCAAATTTTACATTTATTTTTAAGTTTCTTTTAATAAATTAATTATTTCTCCAAAATTTTAATATATTTTCCATTAAAAGTAAATTAATTATTTCTTTAAATTTTTCCAAAAAAATTTTCTTATTTTATTTTTTTAACAGATCAAATTAAAACGAAACTCAATTCGAGACTTTTTCAGAATCGGATGTAAACAAATTGGATCAATTAAAACAAACTGTATTTAATTTTTAAAATATTCTGTTTTTTTACCTTAGCCACTTGGACGTGGGTACACCCAATTTACAATGCCCTTTGCCACTGCACCAAAGAATAAGTAATTCAAAATAGTAATTAGAAAATGCAAAAATATAACTGTCATTTTTATTTTAGTATTTATTTCATATTTATATCGAACCTTTACTAAGAGTTATAACAGTTTACGAGAATCGGGCACGTTTATTTATTTCGATTATATTTTATATATTGTCAAATCACAATATGTTTTATACATGTTTGTATTGTCTAAAGAAAAGTAGGTATTTAGCGAGCGAATCAGGCCGGCTTTTGCCCATCTATAACGTATACTTTACGTGTTCTGAGTCACTTAACTAATTATCTTTTCATTGCATTTTTACATTTTTGAAGTCTATCAATTTCTAATATATTTTGGTATATCCATGACTGTTACCCATGAAGAAAGAACATTTTCTAGGTTTTTTAAATATTTTGACATATTAATATCTAATGTAATGGGCTCCATCTGTTTCGAATGGTATTTAGCCTAAGACTCTTTAGAGGGTCCACCAAAACTAAAGTCCTAAGATAGGCCTCCTACGGGGTCAGTGGCTTTCCGCCTCTCAAAAGTCGGTTTTTCAGTGATGAACGATCAACCATGGAACTTGGTACCATTACCGGACCTACCCTTGGCTGTTCCGGTAGACGCGTAGCATCCGCGAAATGCCAGTTAATCAGTTGTCTCTGTGCGTTTCTTCAGCGATCCTCGAAATATTCACAGTTGCATCCGGGAACTGAGAATTGGATTGGTTGGTTTCAGGTTTGTCTTCTGTCGTTGTTTCCAAGTTTGTCTGCTCTCTGATGTTCGGGCTGTTCTGGTTGTTCTTAGTGATTCTTTTGGATGTGTATCTGTGGCTAAATATACACCTAATGTTATATGAGTTTTGACACCCATGAAAAGTAAATGGACAAAGTAAAGCCACCACTATTTTAAATATTTTAAATTAATTTAAAATTTAAAATTTTGACCAATAATATCTTTTTAAAATATATTTTAGAGTAAAATTAATTGTGTTACAAATTATGGGAAATTTTAAATAACAATTAAAATCGTTGAAGATGATGTAAAAATACATCGAAACATGTCCGAATAATAAAAACGGCTTTAATTTGGTCTTTCAACAATTTAATCTGGCTCAAGATATAACAGTATTTTTTTACAAATAATGTATAGATATAATTAAAAATAGAAAAGTAACAAAAAATAAAAAATATTTTTTGAGAGTTATTTTTTTGATAAACAATTTTAACTAATTTCATTTTTAATCTTATTGTTTTTCTCCTAATTTTTGTCACATGAACTCTTAAAAGAAAGAAATTGAAACTTCAAGTACTCTTATATCCCCAGAAAATTCAACAAGTTTTCCAGAAATAATTATAATTTTTAAAATAATTAAAAAAATATTTTTATTTGATAAAATAAAAGTATATTTTTATTATACACATATTTTTCATAATAACAAAAAACAATTGTTTTGAAAAATAAAATTTTCTGTACAGAGTTTCTTTAAAAAAAGTTAAAAATATGTATTTAAATGATACACTCATTGTGCTGCTTCTGTGGAATTAAATTAAAAAAAAGCCATTCCATCAATTTTATTAACAAAAAACAAATAAGGAAATGGCCCTGTTTTAATAAGCTGTTGTTTATATCCAAAATTTAAATTAACCTACCGTGAAATATAGGACACTGTCTCATATTAATTTTGATGGAAAAATTACAAGTAGGTATTTATACTAGCATATATACAGGGGTGGCCATAAGTCGCTTTACTCAGTTTTAATAATAATAAACACAAAAATCTAAATGATACAACTTTTATTTAATCACCGTATAATAATAATTTCAAAACAAAAACTTGAAAACAATTAAATCTTATCTTCAAAGTGTTGTCCTTCAGATTTAATACATAACTGGATTCTTCTCTGAACAGAGTGACAGATTCGTCGGCACAAGTCTTTATCGTTGTTAAAGGCTGCAAATTTTGTAGTAATTCTTTCCTTCAACTCGGATATGGTTAGAACATTTTGTGAGTAAACGCGTTCCTTCAGGATACCCCACATTGAATAATGCAAAGGTGTCAGGTCCGGTGATCGTGGAGGCCATTCAGTGGTTCCTCTCCTGCCGATCCAAATCTCAAAAATGTTATCCAAAAAGTCGCGTACATTTCTACCATAATTAGGGGGAGCACCGTCTTGCATCCAAACGTCGTTATCTGTGTCAAGCTGAGGTACGGCAAGATCACGCAGCATGTCGAGATATAGCTGAGAATTGACCGTTCCATCAAAGAAGTATGGACCCAGCACACCAGTTGAACGTATTCCTCCTCACACACAAATTCCTGGAGAAAGATTGTTGGTCTCCCATACCAGATGAGGATTCTCAGTGGAGTAGTACACGGCATTATGCAAATTAACGTGACCATTCAACTTAAATGAAGCTTCGTTGGTCCAAATTATTCTGTCCCTGATGTCAATGTTCTCATGGAGTTGTTGCTGTAACCATTCGCAAAATTCTATACACATGTCATAATCGTCATCATTCATTTGATGGAGCAAACGAGGTCGCCAAACTTTCAACTCAATGTCCTTCATTATTCTACGTAAACTTGTGCGTGGTATATGCAACTGCAAACTTGCACGAACTGCAGATGTTGATGGCGCATTCTGATAGAAAGCTCTAACATTTTCTTTATTTTCATCGGTATTCATATTGTTAGGACACCCACTTCTTTTCTTGTCGGTTACAGAGCTGGTCTCGTGAAACCTTTTAGCCAAAAGATGCATTGATTGTTGTGATGGAGGAGCGTCATTAGGATACTCTTTTGCAAATGCTGCAAATACAGCTCTTGAATTTCTATCATGCTTTATCCACTGCTTTACTATAAAAATTTGTTGCTGAAGTGTTAATTGTTTTGCCAGGCCAATATTGCCAACAATAATGAACAAAATGAAATAATTATAAAAATTTTTAAATAAATAATTATTAAAACAAAAAATTTTATCTGGTTTTTGTTTATAAATCATTTAGAATTTTGTCTTTATTATTATTAAAACTGGGTAAAGCGACTTATGGCCACCACTGTATATATAGCATATGTCTTATATTAATATTCCCAAAAAAGTCTTTAAATTTTGGACTAAGTCTTATACGGGAGAGAAACACCGTATTTAAACTGTGGATTTCTACAATTTAATGGAATTAAACTTAGTGTAAATTTTTATCGATTTTTTTATTTCTCTCTCTCTTTTTCTATCTGCTTCTTTTAACTCTCAATAAATATCGATGTGTAAAATGCCGCCGGTAAATCAACCGATCTCGGCCTTGGATGGTGATAATGAGCACCGGGATCGATAATCACTGAAGATGACGCGAGTTCAGTTTCTGTTAATTATGATGGGGACATGTAGTTTCACCCAAATCTGGAGTGTACGGGTAACGCTATACTTAAGAGGCCATGAACATGGCTTCCCCTTGCAGCTGCACAGATATAAAAGTTACCAAATTTATCATCAAAACTAAAAGAGAATGGAAACTTGATTGTTGATCACATTGAGAAAGTGAAAGACGAAGATAGAAATTATTCAGATAATCAGAATTTACGTCTGTCATTTTTTTCTCCAAGCAGGTGATTTGGAACAGTAAAAAATTAATTATGGTTTCATAATGGGCACCGGTCTTTTTGGAGCCGTATTTTTTTGGCGCAGAAATTTTTGGAATTTTTTTTAAAGAATTTAAAGAATTTTCAATACAGCAATTTATGATTGTAGATGGATTTTCTTGACTCTAACCAGCCAAAATCTTAATATCTGTTTTTATTGCAGCTACTTCTACAGCCACTGCAAAAGATCAATGTGAATGATCATTAATTTCTTTCAAGACTTTACAATTTATTAATGTCCAATCATAAATTTTGGCCTTTAAGAGGGCCGTATTTCTTTCAAAGCTTGTTGCATTCTTAGCCAACTCTCCCGACAGCAGCAGTGTCACTCCCGTCTGGATCTCTCTGCTCGTGATTGACGACTTCTTGTAGAATTGCGCCAGTCAGCTTGCTTCACTTGCAATCCGCTCGAACACATCGTTCACGAGACTTTTCATGATCGAAATAGCTTTGCCGGAGATTCCAGTGTCTGGGTGCACCTACCGACGCCGTAATTTTATCATTAGTCTTCTTCGATTTTCTGTTCCTCATTGTCGACAATTTCGATTTTTCTTTTCTTGGATTTTCTTTCTTCATTTGCGGAAATTTTACGATTGTTTAAACGATTTTTTTCTTTATTTTTTTGTTTTATTGTTTGTTTTACAACAATTTCATTATCGTTATAAATATATAATTCGCAAATCGATTTTTTAATCTTTATTAGATATCAATGACAATCTATCATTAATTCGTTTAAACAAACGAATAACTCCGAACAAATAAATTATTAATCTACATATATATATATATATATTAATATATAATTATAATTATATAATTATAAAAATATAATTATATACAATGTTTATTTTATATAATTATATAAAAATAATTTTTTTTTACTTTTTTCGATTTGAATGAAAATTTTAATTCTTTCCGAAACATCCCCCCCCCTTGATTCGACGCAGGAGAATCAGAACAATCACGTAGCTCGAGAGGAAAAATCTGAGTTATGTTCTTTATCATTCTTTTCCCGTCAGCGAGTACTTCTACTACTCTCACCCTTTGGTCAGCCCCTTCAAAGGTCCCTTCTTTGTCACTCGAGCCAGCCTCCACTTTCCCAGATCAACCTTACTATCCAACAGCCACACCAATTCTCCCATTTCTATCGACTGCGATTCCTTTTTCCACTTTGATCTTTTCTTCCATGTAACAACGAGTTCGCGTCTCCAACGCTTCCAGAAATGATGTGTCAGTTCTCGCACTCTTCTCCATCTTAACCTAAGGGAAGCTATATCCGCTGGCTCTAGATCTTGTTCTCCGGTCTCTAGTTTACCTCTTGAAAAACAATTTGGTGTCAGAGCATTCTCATCCTTCGGATCTTAACTAATCCGGCAAATTGGTCGCAAGTTCAGAATTCCTTCTACTCACACAATCACTGTGTTTAACTCTTCATCAGTCATTTCTGCCTTTTTCAAAATTCGTCCCAACACTCTTTTCATTAATTTAACCATTATTTCACAGACTCCATTGAAGTGTGGCGTTCCCGGAAGATTGAAGATCCAGGTTATCCTCGAATTCACCTTCAAACAATCGACGTTATAAGTTCTCTCCACTACGTCTTTCAAGATTTTCAACACCCCAACAATATTTGTCCCGTTATCCGAAATCATTAACTTGGATCTTCCTCTCCTACTTATCATCTGGGTAAAAGCTTGCAGAACAATAATCTGATTACCCAGGTTTGTACCTTCAACATCCTTGTCCAAGTCGAGAATGACTGTGGTTTATAACGGTGATAATTGAATTTTGGATTTATTTCTTCTTCCTCTTCATTTACCTCCATGAACAACCTGTTTGTTTTCTCTTCCAGTGGCATTCGATTCAAATTAGTATTCTTCCAAGACTGTCATGTCTCTTCTGATTCATATAAGATAGGAGAACCCGTTAACCAGTTCTCTCAATTTCTGAGGTCATCTGTTTTCAGTCCTCTAGACAAATGATCTGCGAATTTGGATTTTGTCGGTATACATCTCCACTGATTTATCAAAGTTAACTCTTGAATCTCTCCGACGCGATTAGTTACAAATGATTTTAAAGTTTTCGAACGATTATTAATCCAATGCATTCTGAATATCAGTCCAGTAATATATCTTTCTTTTATCAACTCGTAAGACTTCGGCTACCTTCTTCACTATTCGAGCTCCAATTAATGCTGCCATCAACTCCAATCTTGAGATGCTAACCGAGCGAATCGATATCACTTTAGATTTTGTTATGATTAAAACAGCGCGTGGTTTTTTCCAGCATCTTTCTGAGGTATACAACAGCTCCATAAGCCCTTTCCGATGCGTCAGTGAAACAATAGGGATGGTAGTGATCCCAATTCCTTTGGATTAGGCATCTTGATATCCTTATTGATTTGAGGTCTTGACACTCTTGCAACCCTTGTCGTGCCTTTCTTTGAATATTTTCCGAGACTTCTTCATCCCAATCTGCTCCTTCAATACAAATTTCTTGAATAATCATCTTTGTCCTAATGACAAATGAACAAATCATACCCATATGGTCAAAAATCCGGGCCACGACGCTAAGGAAATTACTCTTCGTTATGACAAGTTCTTCATTAACCATGGAAGTTATGGCAAACTTATCATCAGCCACGTTCCAGAAAATTCCCAAAGCTTTTACAGATAACTTTTCTTTGTACTCCAAATCCAACCGCTCAGATCTTTGGTTTTCTGGAATCTCTTTCATAACCTCTCGGCAGTTAGTCAACCATTTTCCCGTTTTCATTCCAAAACTTTTCCAAACCTCCTCCAATTGAGCTCTCAACTGAATAGCCATCTCACTGGACTCTACCGAATCCAGACTGTCATCCATGTAAGGGGAGTTTATTACTGTCTACACTGCTCTCTGGTACTTCTCGACCAATTTTTTCGCACCTTCTTGGACTACTGACTGAGCTAGAAATGGAGCTGCATTCAAACCGAACATTACCCTTTTCATCTCGTAAGTGATTAACTCTCCACCTTCTCTCCAGAGAAACCGTAGATATTTGCAATCCTCTGGTTTTACTCTGATCTGTAAATACATTTCGGAAACATCGCTAACTAATGCCACTTTAGGTTTTCGAAATCTTAGAAGGACTTCGACAATATCTCTTCGTAATTTTGGTCCGGTTTCTAACAAATAATTCAGGCTTAACCCCTGAACCTTTGCTGCAGCATCAAAAACTAATCGTACCTTAGTGGGTTCCTTGTCTCGTTGTATCACCGGAAAATGCGGAACCCACAACTTTGTCTCTAATATTTCAGTTTCGTTTAGTCTTCTAATATATTTCTTTCTAACATAATCGTCGATAATTTGAGTACATTCCTTTTTCAGAATCTTATCAGAAGGAAATCTTTTTTCTAAAGAAGTCAGACGTTTCTTGGCCATTTCCATATTTGTTTCCGGTTCAAAAATTTCATCTTTCCATGGTAGGCTCTCTTTCTGCTAACTCTCCATAGCTAACTCTCTTTCTGCCATGGTTCATTAAGCTCCCAAAATTGCCTCACTTCCTCTTCCAAATTTCTGATGCAGTAGGTTCAAAACGCTTCCTCGCGCCTAAGATCCTAACCCAAAAACAAATCACAAATATCACTGTCATAAAAACCAATGTCATTAACACATTTGATAACAGTAATGACTCCATCCTCGACAATACCGCCACTTTTACCTCTGACAATACTGACACGGACGAAAGAAAACACAAATCGCCATCAAAAAGACATCACGCCATAAAAAAATTAAATCCACCAATTGAATAACTCAAATATTCATTCTTGCCTCCTAAAAAAATTATTCCTCTTTTTTTTGTGTAAGGCCTTTACAATCAACATTTTTCAAATGGTGCCAATGAGAAGCCAATCTTCTCCAGTTGGTCAACTTCATATTCCCCCCCTATGGTCTTGACTACGAATGCATGAATTCTTTTGCTTACTTTTCCATCCAAACGTCCTATTTCAACTCTAATTTCCTTTGCACCCAAACGACGTTTGAATTCTCCAATCACTCCGACCGAAATATTTTTGTCTTGCCAATTCAGTTTAAACTCGTTAACAACCGCTTCACTTCTGTTGGTCCCAGAATTAGCATCGTCAAGAAGAGCGTTTATAAGTAATGACTTTGCATTGAGCTTTATTATCACCGGAACTGTTCTCAGAGCTACGTAACGATTTTCGTCCTTTGTTTCTGTATTTCTAGTTGCTAAAGTCTGCCCGCATTTTCCCGACGAATCAGTAATCTCTTTTCCATCATAATGAATTAGCGAGTGATGTTTTTTCCCGCATTGTTTGCATTTTTGGCGTATCCAACAATCTTTCAATTTATGCTTTCCTTTTAAACAATTGAAGTATAATCGCTCTTTTTTACAAATTGATATTTGTCCTTGACTGACAATTTCTTTAATCGATTACAATCTTCTAATAGATGATTTTCTTGGCAAGACCAGCATTTTTTATCCTTTTAAATGCAGTTGGTTCTTATTGCTCTGAACTAGTAAAAAATGTGTTTTTGGAATTTTACTCTTTTGGGATCCGGTTCCAAATAATGTTTCCTGAGTGCTTCTTCTGAGTATAGTTTCCTTAGAAATCCACTCATGTAATTTCTTTACGCTTGACTCCTCGGAATGAATCTCTATCCACCTTTTGTACTTCAATAATATATCCAGTGGAAGTTTTTTCAAGAGACATTGAAGCACCATGCCATCACGCCACTTAGATTCTTTTTCCATTTCTTTGAATCGTACAATGATATTTTCAGTCATTTCCGTAAACTTTTCCATTTCTTCCACTTCTCCGGATCTGATTGGGCGAAATTTCTCAATAGCCTCCAGAATTGAAAGATATAAGCATTTCTTTTCACCATATCTTGAATCCAGGCGCTGCAAAGCCAAATCAAAGACCTAATCCCCATAACCAAGACTTTCAGTTAATCGAAGAGCAGGTCCACTCAAATAATTGCGAAGGTGGAGCAAATTTTCTTCGTTGGGGGCTTCCGCTTGTTCAATACAGTGTCGGAAGGCTGTTCTCCAGCTTTCATATTCCTTTATATTCCTGTTGAAAGTTGAGATTGTAAACTTTTTAAAATTGTTTAAGGTCCTTCTTTCTGTGGTTGCTGAACCATAGCTTCCAGTGGTCGCTGTTGCTCTTGCTTCTCCTTTGATCAGCATTAAGTTTTCCAACTCTTCGAACTTCCTTTCGATACATTTCAGATCTTCCTCAATCTCAAAAGTTTCATCCTGTTTTCCAAGTTTAATACCGATTTCTTTCAAAGTTTCCAGATTCTCAAGTACTTCAAGATATTTTTCTTCATACTGTTCTCTGGCTTTCATTTGTTCTCCTTCACGAAGAGTAGGATCGCAAACTCTATTCCTGAAACGAGTAAGCAACCCTTTTTCAATTCTTTTTCTTTTAAGCCCTTTGGAGAATTTCTTTTTCATTTCTTCTGCTTCCATTCCACGTCTAATTCGTAATACAAGATTGATTGTCGCTTCATCAGGTATGTTTTGATTAAGTAGATTTTCTCCGTTTTTTAACACTCTTCTTGCATACATCAGACACAGATGGGCACTCGGAATACCCTCTTTATCCTGAATTTTGGCCTCAATAATCTCTGTCGTGTCACTCGCTTCGACATTCAAGGTAATGGTTTTCCCTGACATTGTCTTAACGAACAGTTGGATCGACTCGACCTCAGAGTGTCTGGTAGCGACTCTGCTTATTAAATGACACCCAATCGGGGTGTTCTGGATAGTTTTACAATTATTATCTGGGAATTTATCAATCAAAATGTCAATAAGAGTGTCCTAGCTTGTATTATCATGTTGTACTAGCAACATATCTTGTACTAGCATGTCATTATCATGTTGAGCTTGTGCTGTTGCAACATGTCTTCAATTGTGTAAACCTAACTCTCCATACATTTCATAAAATGTTCTGCTGTATCTGACCCTCTGTATAGGAATGGCTCATTGTCAATACCCAATGCATAGAAACAGTATGATGATAGCTCATGATACTGGTATGCTGTTGTGCTGCTAATTTGTGGATCTGGATTGCACGTTTGAACTGAGCTTAGAATGGCTTCAAAGTCACAATATATAATAATGGCAACTTTCTGCATCTTTTCATCGGTAGTAGCGACGGGCGGTGTGTACAAATGGCAAGGACGTAATCAGTGCAAGCTAGTGACTTGCGCTTACTAGGAATTCCTCGTTCAAGTGGGATAATTTCAATCCACTATTCCTGACACGACAGTGATTCAGGAGGTTACCCGGCCATTTCTAGCTAGGAATAAAACTCGATGGTACTGCCATTGTAGCGCGCGTGCGGCCCCGGACATCTAAGGGCATCACAGACTTGTTATTGCTCCATTTCATTTAGCTAAACGCTGTTTATTCTTCAAAGAAGTCAGTATTTGAGATTTAACACAAATGTACTATTTAGCAGGTGAGAGTCTCGTTCGTTAACGAAATTAACCAGACAAATCGCTCCACCACCCACCGAATCAAGAAAGAGCTATCAATCTGTCAATCCTCATAGTGTCCGGACCGGGTGAAATTTCCCGTGTTCGATATAATCTTCCTTTGGAAATTCCGCTCCGAAGCAATGATTGTTATTGCAATAGGCCTTGTGCTCCTCTAACTTGATTATAGCTTCAGTACCATTAAAATAATCTTCCTTTGGAAATTCCGCTCCGAAGCAATGATTGTTATTGCAATAGGCCTTGCGCTCCTCCAACTTGATTATAGCTTCAGCACCATTAAAATGTATAAAACATCTTTTACAAATCTCGATCCTTTCTGTATGTTTTGATTTCATCGTTTTGCTTTCATCGGCTTCCTTTATTATTTTGGTATGTTCTTCCCTGAGCCACTCCAAAATATCATCAGATTCTAACATTGGCCTATTTTTGGTCTTGAAGGCTCCATATGATAATTCATCATCAACATTGGTGAATGTTGCCTCCAATTTAAGGTTAACTTTGATAGCCTTGAAATCAACCATGTTGTCTTGTAGAATCTCCATGGTTTTCTTCTTAGAATATTCCAGAAACTCATGGAGACTTGTAAACTTGCTGCCTACGTTAGCCTGGAGAGCCTTGATAACATATTGACGTACATTCTTATGAATTGGTCTCTGTCTTGAACTTTTTGATGGAAAATGTCTGATATTTGTATCATTTGCATGTTTTGATGGAATATTTGCAGCCTTGGCTGTATTTGAAACATGTATTGGAACATTTGAAACATTCTTCTCAATTGGAACATTTGAAACATTTGGTGCTGCGAGAACTGGATACGCTGATGATTGGAAGACAGTCTTCTTGGGCTTTATTGAAAAGTCACACAAATGGTCCATGTGGTTATCATAAAATCGATGATAGTCACCACTACTTGCATTTTGACATACTGGACAAATGTAATACTCACATCTATTGAACACATATCCATAGTAACGCTGCATTGTATCATGACAAATTTGTGGATTGTGAACATTTGCCAGGCAGCATCTGTATAATGGACATTGTTGAATTATCGTAGGAATTTTCTCTTGAATCATCTTCGACATATTTTCTTTTTCGATTTGGTGAAAGAAACTAGATGTTGTTTATGTTCATTATAAAATTCTTCAAAACTAGTTCTGTACACTGCCTTACATGTTTGACATAAAATATTCTTGTGAAGAGAAATCGTATTTGTAGTATTGGGATAAATTAGAATTCTAAAAAAAAAGTAATTTATTTACGGGGCTGAAAAAAAACTCACCATTTTCTTAATAGGATTCTGAAATAACGACAAAGGCCTTATTAGGAAATTGATATATTGATTAAAATGCAAATTTGAAATTCAAATTTCGTTAACATAATGAATACAATTCGTTGACATGATGAGTGCATAAAAATGCATAATGAATGCATAAGATGTGCATGACGATATCACTTTGGATACGGTCATCTTGTTCTTTATAAAGCCCATGCATGTTGTAGGTATACTATACCTTTATATAGCTTATATATATATATATATATATATATATATATATATAT
>MQRK01218747.1:0-10422 GCA_001938485.1 Girardia tigrina
AATATTTAAGAAATAATTTTTTAACAAAAGGGTCTATTGTAAATTTAAATTAATTAGTTTTTATGATAAAGTTTCGTAGAAAAATGTAAAATAATTTAAGGTTTAGATTTTGTAAAATTGTCGTAAAGAAATATAAATATAATCTGAAGTTTAATTTGAAAAATGTGAAATAATTTAATGTTTAGATTTTGTAAAATTTTCTTAAAAAATGTAAATATAATTTGAAGTTTATATTTCATAAATTTTCAAAATTTAATCGAAAAAATTTGAATTAATTTTGTGCGAAATAATTGAATTAACAAGAAATTTGTTTAAATATGTGAATTGTTGATATTAATATATTTTGTGGTGTTAAATTAAGACTTAAGAATGTGATAATAATGAAAGTGGCATAAACGCTACTTACATAAACAAAAATCCAAAGATCTATTTTATAAATCAGACAAACTAATTTTTTTGCTTAAATGACAGTAATATTTAATTGTATTTTTAATTTTATTTAATTTAATCGCTAAATTACAGTTTACCAGTTAGCCTAGTTTTACTGAAATAATTAAAATATAAAAATAATTATAAATTCAAAATCTAGATTTTATTTGTATTGTTTTATTATTTTTTGTAATATTATTTTTTTTATAGCAAAATTAAGAATAACTGATCTTCAAAAATTTTATTTTCCTATAGAATTATAAATAAAAAATAATATTATAAAATTGTAATATAATATATATATATAATAAATATAAATAATTATTGCGTAATTTGAGAATACAGTGTAGTGCAATAGGAATTCTATTGCGATAAATAGTTAATTATGTTTCTATTTCAGGATGAATATTTAAAAATATAAAATGTTTTGTTATTTTTTTAAACAAAATATTTAAATGATGAATAAAAAATACGAAACACCATTGAGATAAAAACAGATAAAAAAGTTTAAGTAAATGTTAGTTTCTTTTGAATTGATGATGATTGTCAGGGACATTAACAGAGTTTTTATAAAAATTTTTAGTGTTATTATGCATCTTCTCGACAATCTTCAACAACACATTTACGACTAGATAACTTTCTTGGTTATATATTTATATGCCTTAATTTCCAATTATTTTTTTGTTTTTTTTTGTTTTTACTTTTCTGCTTAAATATTTCAGTTAAAATTTGATTATTTTTTGTAAATTTGAGTATAGAAGATTGAAAGAGTTTCTTCTTAGTGTTACTGCTAATTCTCTTACTTAAAAAATGTATATAAATTATATCATTCCTACAATCATCATTCAATTTCCTTTAAAGAAAATATACTTTCAATGTACTAATCAACTTCGCCAGAAAATATATTTTTCTCTCTTATTTCAACTTTTAATCCTTCATCAATTTTTATATTATTGAAACATTCTTCTATCTCATCTTCGTTATTTTCATCATTATTATTATCACAATCTTCACTCATTTGATCTTCGATAAATAGATATTCTCAAAAGATATTAGATCAATAAAATGAAGTTTCGTAATGAACTAACTAAACTATTTATTTTCTTCATCGTTTTCTGAAATAACTAGAATTTCAGATATCGATATTAATTTTGTATGAATACAACAATTTTTAATAACATCCGATGATACACTGTCCCATGGAACTATAAAATATAATAAATTCTAAAAGACTTAAAATTTGTCTTTAAAGTCTGTATTATTTTGATATTTGCTATACAAACACTGGATAGATAATTCATGCATCTAGGGGTTGAATTTTAAATGTCGTATTTTATGTAAGGAATAATAAGTAACTGTTAGTAAGGTTTAAAATGGTTGTACTATGGCATTATCAAAATAACTTTTCAATGTTTAGAATTTTTCTTAAATTAGAATAACATTTCTTCGTATACGTGATGCTTTATAAAAGTACCCGGCGTGACAAAGAAAAAGAATCCCACAAAGAGTTATTTTTTTAACGCAACAAGCTTAACATAATTATTCATCATTTAACATAATGTCTATTTCACTCCACGGACTTCTTTTAACGAATAATCAATTCAGTAAACACCTTTTTTGAAAAATTCTGGTTGACATTCGAGGAATAAATCCTCCACAGCAACCTTCAAATTGTCTTTGTATCAAAATCGAATGCTTGTCAAATTCTTCCTAAAGTTTTTGAAGAGGTAAAATAGCTCTGTGCCAAATCTATGCAGTACACAGTATACGCCAGGTACACTGGAGAATTTTCATAAAACAAATCATAGCAGCTTGTTCTTCTGCTTCCGTCTATTCTTTCTGGTCGTTTCTATTAGTTGGTTGTAATAGGTTGTGTTGATGTGGATACCTTTATCTAAGAAGTCCATGAGAATAACACTTTTATGATTCCAGAAAAAGAAAAGCATCATTGCTCGCCAATGACTTGTACCCGTTCGCATTTACAACGATGGCTTCTTCCAAGACAGTTTCTACTCTGCTTGCACTCTTTTGTTTCCTGTAAATACATAATGATTGGAGATTTATCCTCCGTAACTAAATTTTTCAGGAGCGTTTCCCTTATTTTTTGAAAAAATACTTGTAAAAAACCACATTTCTTCAAATATAAAACTTGGTCTTATTTTCGAAGAACACAGAAACTGATTTTTAAGCCTTTAAATTAAGGCGTAAAATTTTTTGGATTGTCGTATCGCTCAGAATCTTTGATAACTTGTGTCGGCCATTGACAAAAACTTATATTTTAAGTTGCATTTATGTATCTTTAAATAATCAGGATTTTCAGAGTATGAATATGTCAAGTAAAAGGACAAATCTGTAAGTAGAGTAGAAATACAATTATTACATTGACAACATTTTAAGTCAGTCTAATTTTAAAAGAACCAAATTAAATAAATTTTAACTTCAACTTTTCTACGTGAAAAACCTCTTTTGAAAGAGTTTGTCCCAATAATCATTAAAAAGAATATTTTAGATATCACAATTTGTTGCTCAATTAAAAGTTGATTCACTTTATGGAAAGATGCTTGTTGATAACACGGAACAAAATGTATGCAAAAATTTTGTATTCAAAATTGATATTCACCTAATGAAACAGTCCGGGAATCCGATTGCAAGCAAGGAAATTAGAAACTGAAAATTTTAAATAATTAAACTAAATTTGTATAAATGAGCTGTATGTGGCATTTGTAAGACTGATGTCTGAGACGACTTTTCTTTCCATTGGAATATTACTTAGTAATGTTAATTAATATTTGAATAATTATTTAATAATAATATTATTAAATAGTAGTTACAATTAGAGTAATAATATTACCAATAATATTTCTTATTAAACAATTTATCGATATAATAAAAGCCCAAGTCTGTATGTATGCATGTCCGTAACGCTCAATGCATACCATGATTAAAATACGAAATTGCGGAGGAATTCACGAGAGGACGTAGTCAATTTGGAAAGCCCGCATCAAGACGGTTCTGTCGGTGCAGCGCTTTAACGAAAAATGCCGGCAAGTCAACTTAATCGACCGAAAATCGTGTAGGTCGACAAACTATTAAATCAACAACGTTTTCGAATAATGCCGATTTGAATGAGTCATACAAGGAATTCTGGGAGAAGTTTTATGACAATACTAATAAAGCATTAATTTATTTGATGAATGACGATCTCTATCACTT
Source organism: Girardia tigrina (assembly GCA_001938485.1). Lineage (NCBI taxonomy): Eukaryota > Metazoa > Platyhelminthes > Tricladida > Dugesiidae > Girardia > Girardia tigrina. The sequence goes on from MQRK01218747.1 coordinate 3,643, forward strand.
ATTTACTAATTATATTTCTTAAAATCAATTAAATATAAATTTGCAAAATGTCATTATTAATAATAATATCAATATTTCCTTTATATAGGGCTAGGGTTAGGGTTTATGTTAGATTTAGTGTTAGGGTTATGGTTTAGGGTTACGGTTAAGGTTATCGTTAGGAGTTAGCGTTAGGTTTCATGGTTTGGGTTAGAGCTAGGGTTAATGTTAGGGTTTATGTTATTTTTTTTAATAAATTACGTTTAATCATTATCTTTCTACAATGCTTTTTAGTTAATATTTTTTAAAATTTAAAAATTTGATGGCAAAGACAATATGTTAAGATTTACTACAAGAAGGTGGGAAAAGATGTAATAGCGAAAATAACTTCGATATAGAGAACGTCAGAAAGAAAATTCTAAAGAGATTCAACGACTAAAAGAAGCCAAACCAAGAGAAGAAAAAAGAAATTTCATTGATTAAATGAAACTTCAAAGTGCTTAATTTTAATACTAAATTATGTTCATTAAAATTTATGTAAAATTAAATTTTTTCACTTGCTTTTTTCATTGACCGTTGTAACGGGAAAAAACTTACTAAATATATATATTATTTATTCAAGAATATTTAGATTATAAATTATTTTCAAATTTTTAAATTTTAAAAAGTTATGAATAAAAGAGAAACTTTCAAATATGAAAATTTAGCTTTCCCGTCATTCACGACGGGTCCTTTTTTAATAATTAATATTTTTCTGAAAGTGTTATGTTAAGAAATGAATTTCTAACAACATCAAAGATTTATAATATTGAAGTAAATTTTTCGAAAAATTAATATTTTAAACTGTTAAGGGATTCTTACAAAACGGTCAAAAAGAGTGGGGCCTAATTTAATTAATTTATATAATTAAAATAATGTTTTATTATTTATAATATTTTTATCAGTGTAATAGAAATTCATTAATCGATACTGCAGTCTTTCGAATTGATAAATATTCAAATTAATCAAAAATTAAAAATTACTTTAACTTTTAAGTATTTTTGGAAAATGATACTAACAATAATTAATGTTTATTACGTTTATTTTTATTGCTGTTCTGAAAAATATGTAATATCACATTATAAAAGATTTGATATTTTGAATGAGAAAACTTTTATATAGTTTAGTTTTAGAAATCTGTAATCCAACCTTTTGGAAAGTAAAGATTTAGCTCTGGCTCCAATATAATTTACCAGACTTCAACCTTATAAAATGAAGTTTTTTGTGCTTCCACATATGCCCTATTGATTAGTGATGTTATGGGTTAGATCACATACGCCATCGCCTCACACAATTTGGCGAAACATGGCGGATCCCCACAACCTCATCGACCACACACTCGGGCCGCGTGTCGACGAACGGAGCGAACAATCCACCTTCTCGAGAGACATCGGCGTTTACAGAGACGGAGATGCGGTCCGGGAAGTCGCATCAAGCAAGGGAGAGCGGCCGTTACTCAGCGGTGCACCAATTGGCGTTAGTTAGATCTAGTCGAACCCTAGTCGGCATGAGACCCGCACATTGAACAGGTGCTGGTCTCCACAGCTCGATCCGGAGACCACTATTTCATCGAGTAATGTGCATTTTTCAAATATTGTCATTGTTTGCGTTGTGATTTCCTTAAACCAGGGACTACCCGGGGCATGGTAGGGGGTATGATATAGTCAACTGTGATACAACCGGACTAAACCCCGGTTTATCACTGACTGGAGCACATTTTCGAAATTATATTATAGGAAGAAATAAATTAAATAAATAAAATTAAATAATTAAATAAATTAAATTAAAAGTAAAAAAATTAATTATTAAAAAACTAAATAAAAATAAAATAATAATTTAAATTTGGTGATTTCTAATCACCAAAAGTTAAATAAAAATTAAATAAATTAGTAGAACATTTTTAACCGATTGAGTCAATCTATTTGTACAACACATTTTGAATTGTCCAATGGAAAATGGGTTTGTGTGTTTGAAAATGAGAATATGTGAATTTTGAATTTCTGTATGCATAAATTGTGATTGAATATGATATGTGTATGTGTTAATGTAGGAAAAAGGAAGTTTGATTGGTGAATGTGTGTATGATTTTTTTTGTAAAAATTTTGTCACAATTTCGCGAAAATAATTTTTTAAACCGATCAATGTGGTAAAAATAAAGTGGCGAATATGATTACGTGTTATTTATTTTGATCAAATTATTTTCAATTTTGAAAATGTGTAATTCAATCGCTTCTTATAAAATAATTGAAATTAAGGTTAAATTTATATCCGTCAAATTCTTATATAAATTAAGTAAACAATCTGAACAATCAAATATTTGTTGTTTTTATTCGTTGACGTTCTTAGACGATTTATTCGAATTATTGTTGAATTTTTCGAATTCTGAATTCAGTTTGTATTTATTGTAGGTTTTGTTTTCGTATTTCTCTAATTCAAAGAACTCGAAAGACATTTTGATAAAAATTACTCACGTAATTTGATACGCTAAATCGATTGAGAACGTTTTCAAAATGTTAAAAATAATCTCTCAAAAGTTCTTTTTGGAAATGAGTTAAATATGCCATTCGGAATTGTTAGAAATAATCGCTAATTTCACAATCGAATAGGACAAATTGTTATTAAATTATTTGAAAAAAAATCGATCGCACAAAAATCCAAAATTATCGTTTACAGCGAAATGAAAATGTTGCATTGAATCGATTCTACGAATGTTTAACTGAATTTTCCAATGGAAATTTGCGTTTGAAAAACGATATTTCCAATTTGTTAAATGATTTACCGAATTTTCTTTCTCCAACTACATCGATCGGTAAAGAAATCGAATCCCGAGTCGTTAAGGAAGTATTCAATCATGTAAATAAGTTCTCCTTGACTGCTTCAAAAATCGGAAAATTATTAAGCCAAATGCGAATCAATAACATTACGCTTGGTGCAGAGGATCTGGCATATTATTTCAATGTAGATCTCATGCCACTAGAAAGAGGGCTTTTGCATTATACTGTGAGTTTTCTGATTGAAAACGGATTCTAGTTGGTTTCTGTCCCAGATATAATCAACAATGACTTATAGGAAAAATGCGACCTTAATATTCAAATGGATTATTTAATAATGATAACAATGAGTTTCGCTAAAGATTTGTAAATGATACAAAACAGTCATGTTGTGAGAATTCTGTCTATTGTAAATGTGTCGTTTAAATCTTTCAATTATTGGTGCTTGTATTTGCCAAAAAAGTGTGTGGTTGTTATTAAGAATCTGTTTAAAAATTATTAGTATGAACAATAAAAAATATTAAAAAAATTAAATTAATTTGAAGAAATCGAAATTTGTTTAAATGTTTGCATTGTAAAAAAATGTCTTCGTTATTATGAGGGTTCTTCCAATTTAATTTGGCATCTCGCCAGAATAATTTATTATTTTTTAATATAAAAGTTAAAATATTTTTATGTTTATATGCTCATTAAATATTTTAAGATTAAAAATGATATAATAAAGCAACTATTAAAAAATTAAATACTTATTTAAATATAAAATGTTTTTAATGTGTTTACTAAATATTTTAAAAATTAAAAATGATATAATAAAAGAAAATTATAAAAAAAATTAAATACTTATTTAAAAATAAAAAATATCTTAAAATTAAAATGATAAGAAAACCATTAAATATTTATTTAAAATAAAACTAATTTTATTTTAATAGAAGTTATGAAACAATTTTAAATAAATTTTAAAATAAATTTTTAGTTTTAATGTAAAAATTAATAAGTAAATTTAAAGTTTAAAATTTGCTAAATTTTAAAAATTGAATCGAAAAGAATTTAATAGATCAATTTGTGGTGAGATAATTGAATTAACAGAAAAATTTGTTTAAATATGCTAATTTTTGTTATATTAAAAAATTGTGGTGTTAAATTATGAGTTCTGAATTTGATAATAATGAAAGTGGCATAAACGCTAATTATAGTTACAAAAAAATAAAATATTTCTTTTTTATTGAATTTTCAAAAAGTCAAATTAAAAAAAGACGATTTGATTCGAAATCAAAAAAATTTAAACAAACGAATTTGAATTGAACAATAATGATAAATACAAATGTTTTCTACAACTTCTTATCACAGATGGTTGGTTATGAATGTTTTCATATAAAAAATCAAACCTCTTAGTTGATGCAAAAGCAGTCGCAGCGTGGTCGCGGGGTTCCGGTGCAGATGATTTAGTGACGCCAGATCATGGGCGTGTTACTAAATTTTTACCGGTAGTCAACGGCCGCTCCAGTCCCTGAAAATTTCTCTTCGTCACATATCTCAAAACTTCCACCGGATATCGACCATTGATTGGATCGGCTTTATATGATTTGAACCGGAAAATGAACTTATCAAAAGACGACCCAGCCTTAAATTTGTATATCAGTTTTAAGTTCAAATTATTTGGATAAATCAGAGAAAAATCATGGGAATTTATCGTTTTATAATCCATTTTCAATTTCGAATTCGAATGAGCATCTTTTAATTGTTTTCGTAAACTCAAATCACAATCGCAGCCAAAATGTGTCGAATTGAAAGTAATGAACATCAATTAAAACCAAAAAAGTTTTCAGAACAATTTTTTTCTGACAACAATTTTTACAAGAATTATTTTGATTTTTAATCGCATCTCAAACCTCAAAATATTTTCCCGCACATCAACAAACGCTCAACAGTAACATTTTTAAAAAAAATCAAAATATCACAAGAATTTTTCTACTGAGTTTTTTTTTACTTTTTTGCTTTTGCATTTTTAATTTAATTTTTCCATTATTCAACATATTATTTATTTTTTCTCAATTTTTTGGTACATTTTTTTCAACATTTAAAATACACCAACAATCACAGCCCATAAAATCGATATAAAACCAATTAACAGTGTGCCCTTTTTTGCAAAAAAACCGAATTAGAATCGACAGACTTTTTGCAAAAATGTTCACTCTGCAATCGTCAAGCGTAAATTAAATTATCCAATAGATCCAAAAGAGTCTTAAATAATTTCGGCGAAACCAACGATCAAAATACGAGATAGATTCCATTACCAGTTTCTGAATTTGAGTGCGATAAATCGGTTTAAATAGCCCTTCATTGACAACTAGATGCAAATCTTTCCCAACTGGCCAACCAATTTGATCGACTTCAACAGTAACCCGGGCGGATCGAACATTCTTTTTTGTCTGAAATATAGTGGGAACCTAATTCAAGGTTTGATATGTGGAACGTGCTAATTAAATTAAAATTTTTTGTGATGCAAGTAATTTTAAATAGAATCACCATATTTGGAAAAAGCAAAGTAGCTGAAACAACCTCAAAATGCTTGTACTCAGTTAGAGTATGATGGTTGCTCTCTAAAACCAACGAATTATGACTCCCAAACGCCACTCTGAACCAACGCAGCCTTCGAAGAAATAAATGGACAAATTATTTAAAAATGTATTTCATGGATATTTTTATTCGCGTAGTTCTAATATTTTAACTAACACTGAATTCAATCTTTGTAAACAAATCTTTTTTATTTGTCAAATAATTAAGTATTAAGAAAATCATCTTTTTTGGTTAGGTTATTCTTTGAATTTTTTTGTATAAAGATATGACTTTTTAGTATATATAATAAATGTTTAAATGAGTATAGTTTTTTTCTATTTTTTGAATGATAACCACTATATCAGCCCTCAAAGAAAGATGCAGGGCATTGTAACTGTTATTTGAAAGTTATTTGATTCATGTACTGGATCAGACAGAATCACCTCGCGCACATCGCTGAAAGTGTCCTCCAAAATGATATAAAGAAGTATGTGGATCTAATTGTCACGAGTCAGCAGAAGACTATCACAAAGTCATTTATTTTGAAGCTGTGGACAAATTCTGCAAAGAAATTACCTGGTGTCTCTCCCAAGTCTCATTAGAAATGTCTTTCAAAATCGAAGATGCTTGTAACGGCCGCAAACTGGATTGAACCAGAAGATATTCCCGTAGACGAGTCTGTCCTAAGGTTTTAGTAGTCTGATATCAGCTCTCTGGCTTTTTTGTCTACATAGAAGAAGTAAAAAATTTGAGGACGATTGTTGAGATTTTGGTTGCATCTGCAATGGGATCATCTTTGTTTTCAGAAATTTGTAACATAATCTCTCTGTGGATGACAATATCAATGATAACTTTAATACCCGAACACTCTTATTCTGCCACGAGAAGACTCAAGACATACATACAGAGCTCAATGACACAAAAGCGTTTTAACAATTTCATGTTGCCACATTGTCACAAGGAAAGGATAAACAAAAAAAGAGACTTTGTATCTGCAAACCCTCGCAGAGAATACTTTTTTGGAACATATTGTTATTTGTATTGTTTTAATAAAATTTAATTAGTTTCTTGGCTCCAATAATAAACTCTATCCTGTAGTTTAGGATGTCTATTAGGTACTATTTCTTAGGACTGATTTTTTTCTTTTTTTCAGACCCCCCCAGGTGTGAATCCGTTCCGTCGTCTATGATATGATTAAAATGCATTGTTGGAGATTACCTCATCTTGGTTGAGCTGCTGCTGCGTTTGCCTGATTCGTAAAAAAAGAAGTCCAAATGATACAAAAGTGAGTATCTTTTGTCGGCAGGTAATCGTAAATTATAAGTTCCCCTTTGCCGCTACATGTTGATCGGAACGAAAATGCAGTATATATCATTTTAATTGAAATTTATAATATATATATATATATATATATATATATATATATATATATATA
>MQRK01218754.1:0-17622 GCA_001938485.1 Girardia tigrina
TAACAAGACTTGAATATTTGACCGACGGTGCACTCATCACAGGGTCGAATCACTAATCTTATTAAATCTTATTAAATTAAATCTCTTAAATCTAAATCCATCTTATTTTCTATTTGTTTCTGTAGCCCTAAGACCGATGATCACATCTAATTACTGGTCAGTTCGCTCGAGAAGATTCCGTAATTACGTTCACAACGACATGAGATTATCACATTAACAAAAAAATACAAAAGGGGAATAATTCTTGTGCAAAATTCAAGTCCATCAAACTGACTAAAAATCTTCACATATCTAAAGCACTCTACCAAAAATCATAATAATATTGTACTTAACTTTTATTTTCATACTTTTATTTTGAAAATAAAGGGTTATGTTTATATATTTTGTGGCAAATATTAAAAGGTATCAAGTTTGTGAGATTATTTGCTCAAATTGCTTAAAGAAATATTGGTCAAAATAGATTTTCTTAAGAAGCATTGCTCATAAAATCTTGTGATCCAGAAAATATTGTTTAAACAGAGCTTTTAATACAGGTAATTAATACTGCGCCTCATACGAGCAAGTATATTAACAATCGAGAAACTGTCCAAACATATTGTGATGTTTTTAAAACTAATTATATTAGAAAATGATGCATTTAAAATCTATATTTAAAAGAATATTTGAAGATATTAGAAAAAAATGAAAATAATATTTTTAATTACTCTTAATGGGTTTTTCAATTTTCAAAGTGTTGTCATGAGGAATACTTGGAAATCTCTTCTTTAACCTCCTCAACTCTGGTAGCTAAGCAAAATAAAAAAACAGATTTTAAAGCAAGTCCCGACAGACGACAGGGCTCATTTAAATGTTTGTTTTATTCCTTTTATATTTCAGGCAGCCGATGATTTCTATGTGTCGTTGTTGTTCATAATATTTACTTAAAAACATATTAAAATTATAACTAATTATTAATATTAGTTTTATAATCTTACATACTGACTGATTTTTTTTCTGGATTAATTGTGAAATAAATTGTGGAATAAATTTAGTTTTCCGTTAAATTTTTCAACATAACTCAATTTCTCTTTTCAAATTTTTACCCAAGAAATCACAACTCAAAAAACATTTATTTGAAGTTATCCGGAGGGAACTCAATGAGGAAAATCTAAAACATGACTCAAAAGCCGTTGTTCAACTGATTGGTTTTCCTTCTCAAAGTTTTCTAAAGATCTCTAAAAAAAGCTGGTATATCAAATTATAACTTTATGGTGAGTGATTCACAAACGTTTGTATTGCAGCTTTAATTGTTACGCGAGAATTATTTACCGTGTACACTGGGGTACAGAATCCATTGTAGATTATTTTTTTTCTTCTTGTTTTGTTTGTGGTTTACAATACGATAATGTAATATGCAGAGTTGCGTTTGATAAATTTATAAAACACAGAAAGCAACATCTTGCTTTTAGATATTTCTTGTTCAATCTTTAAAATACTTCGTTTTAGACAAGCGTCAATCGACCGACTCACATTTAATTCCTTGTAAGTACAGGTTAAGTGCGTCTATGTTTAAACGCTCGGACAATTGTCAAAGATAGTGCTTTGAAAAAGAATAAAAAAGCTCAATTTTGTCTGCAACAGTAAAAACTGGATGATACTTTGATACTTGAAATCTGAAATCATGACTAAGCCAAAAATTAAAATTTCTACAAAATAAAACAAAACCAATAAAAAATCTAAATAAATGCAAGTGCATCCACATTATATTTCACAACTAAACACGTTTTCCTTAGCAGGTCCGCTAATTAATTAAAGCACAATGTAGTTAATTTAATATCAAATATAACGATCGCATTTATTAAATTTATAAACAAAATTAATAATTTTCAGTTTGATAAGTTTTATTAAACTAAAAAGTATTCTGAAGAGTTTTGTAAAAATAATCTCAAATTATTAATAAAAAAACTAAATTAAATTAGAATATAAGAAATAATAAATTAAATTATATATCGTAATAATTTGTTTATCAATGAGATAAGCAACAAATCTTTTATTAGTTTAAACAAATTAATTAGATGAATTTTATTTATATTTTATTAGATATATTCTCAATTGAATTTATATGGATTTTAAATAATTTATTATTAGTTATTATCCCTAAAGATTTTTAACTATTTAATAAATAATTTAAATATTATTTTAATAATTTCAAGGTTTTGTAAAACTTATTTAATTTTCTATTTTGTTTTTAATCCGATTAATCAGGAAGAATTTAAGAAAATAGTTCCTGAAGAAGGTTGACAAAATAAGTTCAAATAAAGGTTATAATCCAGTAAAATAGTCTAGAAATGATTTTTCTTTAAAATTTTTATTTTAATTTTCAGATTGGCCATAACAATTGACGAACAAGATGAGTTAGTGATGATGTCTGAGTCAGATGGCACCACAAATTGATTTTTTACTAAGAAATTTAATAAAATGTATCCTAGTCATGAACCCCTCTCTTCTACGGAAGTATATTTTGATATTGTAATTTCGGTGTCCCAGACAATCCACTAAGTGACCCTTTAAGAGTGTCTGACGAAACACAATTACGTGTCATCAAAAAATTAGAAAACAGTCCAACAAAGTCAGAGCGACGATCGTCAAGTGAGCGTAATGTACCTAGCACCACCATGCAACGTATTATCAAAGCTGAAAGTTTTCATCACGATAAACTGCAACGGTTGAACAAGCTATGTGAAGGTGACCCAAATTGATGATTTTAGATGGTTACAAGAATCAGGATTCAAATTTTGTGAACCATGACCATGTACAATGACAATCTTTATTACTTGAATACATTGCTGCAGAAACCCGTTGAAACTTTATATAAAACATAATTTTTGTTTTGAAACTATATGAACTAGTCTACTGTCATTAATGAGCCAAGGTCTTCTATCTCCTATAAAACTACTTTCTGATGTATGAAGATAAATTTATATTATAGTTTTATAAAAATAACTTTTTGTATTTTATATTATTGAAAATTTGAAGATTCCTCAAAATATTATTTTGTTTTAATCAGCAATTTCTTAATGGAAAACCAAATTTGATGAGAGTTAATATTAAATATGAAAAAACTTTAAACATTATTTTGACAAAAAAGTAAATATAATACAAAATAATATAATAAATTGCTTCACATTTAAGAATGATTTATTTCCAAAATTTAAATGAAAACAAATTTCTACATCAAAAGAATATAATATTTTATGTCAGTAAAAAGCGGACAATTAAAGTTAAAAAAATCTCAAAACAATATCTATTTGTTCTTCAGTTTGATTTATTTATGGAAAAAATAGAAAGATAATTTATTTATACTTTTATGCTGTTGCGATAAAAGAGTTATTATAATTGATTTTAATATTTAATGAGCATTAGTTTAGAATAAATCTGTACTAATTCTATTATATATTTAATCATGCAATTGTAAATAGGAAATTTATAAAATGTGAAATAAGAACTTTGAGTTTAAAATTAAATGTTTTAAAATAAATTTTTAAAAAATACATTCTTTGAAACTAAAAAAATATGATCTCATAATTGTTTAAAACAAACCATAAATAATTGTTTGTTTTATTTAAGTAGAAAAAACCATTTAGAAAATCTTTTTAATTAAACATTTTTTAAAAAAATATAAATATTCATATGATTGTACATTGAAAAATAATATTTATATTTTTTGGGAATAAAATGTATAATATAATCTGATAGAATAGAAAACAGTCCAACGAAGTCAGAGCGACGATCGTCAAGTAAATATAATGTCCCTGGCACCACCATACAACGTATTATCAAAGCTGAAAGTTTTCATCGCGTTCCACATTGAGGATAAAGATTTAGACACTTAAGTATTTTAAAGATAAAAGCCATTATTAAGGACTATATGGAATAACACATCCAACCGAAGGTTTTCATAGAAATACTTGAGTAAAGGACTAAGAATTATAATCCCTTCAAAATTCGATGTGAGTAATACATTTATTTTAACAAAATTCATTGCTTCATCGTAAAATCCAGCAATGTTTGTGTATCATCGAATCTGACGCATCCACAATCTAATAATTCGTGGAGGATTTTAGATTTTTTATTATGCAAAACTGTTTATGTAAATTTAATTCTGACTTTTTAGTCTGATTCATTGAAGAATTTTACCATCCTCTTAGTGAAGCATAGTATATCTCAAGATAAGAGACTTTGTTTATCAATGTTAACCTTTAATAACCAGATTTTCCTGGACAGTTTGACGAAAAACCTCTCTAACATTCCGCAATATCATATCCAGACAGTAATAAAACTTGGAATCTCAAGTCTTCAAAGAATTAAAGATTATATTTTCTAAAGGTACTTTATACATATTGACACTGATAATTTTTGAATTATCAGTGCTCCTTAATCTACAATCTTTCATACTAGTTACATTTTGTATTGGTTCATGTGATGTATATCAAACTCTCAAGAAAAGCATCAAAATAATGTCATTGCATTTTTTTCAATGTATTGTTGAACATGGTCTTTTAATTTATGGTAGTTGTCGAAGATGGTATTTTATTTCATGATAAATAATATTTCATTTTATTTCATTATATTTCATAAATATTTTATTTCATATTTTATTTTATATAATTTTAAAAATATGAAAAAAAAGTATGACTTGTCAACTTACACCTATTGACCACCTTGTATTAAAACAGATACGTCATCATCACTTGTCGAAAATGTTATTGATTTTTAAGAACATTGAGACAATTTTCATTTGAATTTTTATTACTACAACATTTAGAGTCATTACAACTCTCAGAAGATCGTTCACCGTTTGACATCGCTCTAATTGATTTTTTAATTTCTACTTTTAGTCATGATTATTCGAAAAATTATTATCAATCTTTTTAAAATACTTAATTTCTAAAAATATTAATTAAAAATAATAATTTAAATCATTTCTTAATAAAAACACAAAATAATAAATATGTTATCAAATTGTTAAAAATGAATTTAATTTTAATTTTAGTAATTTTATTTATATCTAATTAAATGCTTTTCTTTTCTTAAAAAATATTAAATTTTAATTGCTAATTTTAAAAATATGAACTTATCAAATTATTATTTTAATTATGCTCGAGTAGTCAATCACTGTAAATACAAAAAAATACCAATTTCCATCTGTGGATGGTGAATTACCATTTTAAGTTCAGCATACTCAAATCAACACACAGCACCACTACATTTACACATTCAAACAACATTCCTCACACTGATATAATAAATAAATTCAAATACATTTTATGTACTTATTGATTAAATATTAGTCTAAAATTATATATTATTTATTTCATAATATTCTTTTAACAATTCTACTTTGCATAATTTATATATATTTTATTACAATCAAATTAAAATCTTTTTAAAAAATAATTAAAGGCAATTAAAAATAACTTAAGTAATAATTAAAAACATTCAAATTGTTTATCGTCATAAAATTTTCATATTCTACTAAATTTTATAAAAAAATATTATTTTTAAATAATAATAAATTAAAAGACAAATAATTATCAAATTAAAAAAACACATTTTGGAAATTTTCAAAATAACGAATAAAAAAAATCAGAAATCAAATTACAACAAAACTAAAATATAAAAACAAAATATTTTGTTTATTTTTAATTGTCGTAAATTTCGAGAAAAGTAAATTTGCTTTTATCAAAAGAACAAATTAACCGTGCAGCTATTTGTCTTATTCTATTCGATTTTATTATTAAAAGCTTTAGTTTGTGAATTAATTTAATTTGAGTAATGCGATGATGCTGTATAGTATTTTATTTTTTCATTAATCTTTTAACAGACTTCCGTCATTTGACGCATCTCCTCGTCTGATGGATCTTCTATCAAATAGTCATATTTCGTTGGGTGTGTCCGGTAACTGAAACAGATGTGTCGTTGTTTTTCCATTATAAATAATTATTTCTATTGCGAATTATAAAACAATTTTCAAATTCAAAAAAATTTATTTTAAAAATTAAAAACTTAATAATAATAATAATAATATAATATAAGGAAAACCAGAAGAAAATTTATCAGCAAATATATAATCATAGTGAAATTTGAACTTGACCGACAAACCGTGATTCAGAGGATAACGAAATTTTGTAAATTTAACCTAAATTGAATTTCAGCAATATAATTAGCAAATAAGTGATAGAAATCGTCATTTATCAAATAAAATAGTATTTTCAAAAAAAAATTCACGAAAATCCTTGTAGGAATCATTAAGATCATCATTATTCGAATTGTTAATTTAATTTAAGTGTTAATTTAACCATTTAACGACTTGTACGGTTTTCTATCGATTTCATCGGCTTCCGGACGTCTTTCGGCGAAGGCGCTGTACCGACAGAATTGTTTATATATATATATATATATATATATATATATATATATATATATAGGTTAAATATTTAAATAATAATTTTTATATTTTTCTGTAGTTAAGTTCGTTGTTTAAACGAATCAGTTTATATGTAATTGAGATCGAAAATAAAAGTTATAGAGATTATATTGATTTTTTAATCATGAAATTAAATAACAAAATGATTAAAAATTTAACAGACAAAGACGATTCGATTACGACTCCTGAGAAAAGAAAGTTGACAAGAAAAGAAAAGAAAGACAAACGGAAGTTTGATCAAAAAATAAAACTACAAACGGAAGTCAGTCAGCTGATAATTCAACAAGAAAACAAATTCCAAACAATATTAAAAGAAACCGGGAAAGTACCGTATCCTTGTAATTGTGGGACTTTGTACGATTATCGGCCGATAATGAAACGAATGGTTCGAGGATTCGATAAGTTGTACAAAGTTTACGAAAATCTTTTTGTGGAATATCATGTTCTATATACGAGCGAACGAACTGTTCCCGAACACAAACAAAGAGACCAAAAATTCTCGGAAAAAATCAATCAATTAATTGGTGAAAGTAATACGGTCCTCTTCAGGGCCAAAAATCTTGATTGGAAAGTGGAGACGGATTGGACAAAAACAATTGTATTGATGCCTGTGTATTTCTATTTTTAGATACAAGCAGCGTTTCAATTACAGTTAGTACGTGGATCACTCAGAAATTTGTTAGATCGGGAAAATCAAGGTAGAGAAAGTGATTCTAATTTTGGGCCCACAATATACGATTCAGAAGATTGTCTTGTTTGTTTAATTTGTTTCGGAAACTTAAATTTTGAGGATATCGTTCCGTACTACTTAACCAATAATTAAACCGGTAAGTTTATTCGAGATGTACGGTAAGTTTATTTTGATAAAAGTAACAAAATATCGACATGGAAAAATGCATTCAATTATTTGCATCGATTAATTAATAATTTTGAATCGTCTATATGGAAATGTCAAATTTATCAATATTACCATATATTCGAATTTATATTTTAAATGTAAGTAAATAGTATTATATAATGTATATACTACATAATATAATATTAATAACTATACAATAAAATAGATATAAATATAACAAAAATAAATTAATATAAATAAAATAAGTAATGTCAGAAAAATAAAATATTAAAATAATAATAATATAAATAATAATAAAAATAATAATAAAGTAGTATTTAATAGTAATAGCAAAAAAGTTAATAAAAATTACAAATTAATAATATCCTAATTGAAAGTTATTTATTAATTATAAGTTTACTTAATGTTAACTATAAAATATTCATTTGTAAAAAGAGAAAATGATAAACGGAAGTAATGAATAAATGAAAAATATGCTTAATTTAACGTTATTCTTTTTTGTAAATGCTTCACATAATATTTATGTGACTGCCTTAAACAGGGCTTGGGAACATAAAAAATCAATTTCCATTATTTCATATATTTTATTAATAATAAAAAAATTCATAAAAATTATGCTCTTGGATTCTTCTGAATTTAACTATTTACATATTAATGTTATTTTTAAGAACAATCATTTGATTTTCGATATTTTTGTTATTATTTTTAAAATTGATTTGTCCCCAGGACAATAATTAACATAATTCGTGTTGTGTTCGGAATTTAAAAGAGAATCACAAAATTTATTATTATTTATATTCAAGCTCTTCTTCCCGTCAAAGACAATTAAAAATCGACAATTCATCTATATCATGTGAATGAAAACATTTTATGTTTACAAACAAGGGTTAGGAAAGGGCTAAAGGAAGAAAACATTAAAGAGCATAAACAAATAGTCAAAATCTTCTGCTTCTTCTTTTTGACCTTAGCCGTTTGGCCAGGGGTGCATCCAATTGTAAACCAACCTTCAACACATCTCTCTATTTGTAGATTCTTTTCTCAGACATTCCATACTCAACCAACTTCATTCTTTGGTCTTCCTCTTGGTCTTTCTCCTTCCACTATTCCCTCAATTGCAACCTTTATTAGTGCTTCTTTTCTTATTTGATGTCCGTAGAATTTCAGCTTCCTTCTCTTAATGGTCTCTGCTAATGTTTCTGGTCTTTTACCTAGTATTTTTGTCACTCTACAGAAAAAGTCGTTTGTCTTCTTTTCTTTCCACATGATATTCAGCATTCTCCTGTAGTACTTCATTTCAAACGCTTTAAGGCTACCGATGCTCTTCTGATTTATTGTTCAACTCTCGCATCCATAGAGGACTGTTGCCCAGACAATAGCCTTAGAGGTCTTTAATCTGCTCTGGGATGGATTTCTTTGAAGTTAAAAACTGTGCTAAGCTTAATCATTGTGCTTGTTGCAATACCAATCCGGCTTCTGATTTTTTCTTCGCTTCCAATATTCTCTGTGATAGTAGAGCCTAAGTATTTGAAACTCCTAACTTGTTTCAGCTTCTCCCCTTCAATGGAAATCTACACTTTAACCTCGTTGTTATGGTTTCCTCAAACCATTATTTTGCTTTTTTGTCTGTTGATTTCCATTCCTTTTGACGCTTTGTGTAATCAATTCGTAAGTTACTGAATCTCTGCCTCATCTTTGCCAATTAGGTCTATTTCGTCAGCAAATCGTAGGTTATTCTTGTTCCTCCGCAGCTTATTCTAACATTGTCTATTGTTTCGATAACAATTATCTCAAGGAATATGTTGAACAGTGTTGGTGAAAGATGCAACCTTGTTTTACTCATACTGATGATTTAAACATGTCGCTAAATTGCTCACTAGTCAATACTTTGGGTCTCTGTAAGGGCTTTTAATAATTTTCGTAATATTTATTCCAATGTTTTGTTTATTCATAGTGTGCCATAGTCCTTCGTGCCTCACCCTGTCAAAAGCTTTTTTGAAATCTATAGATTTTTGACAAATTATTCTTTTTCGGTCTCTGGTTTTCTCACGAATCAGTCTTAGATTGCTTATCTGCTCCATAGTACTGCGGTCCCTTCTGAAGCCTGCCTGCATCTCGCTAAGAACTTTTTCCACTTTCGATGTGTTTCTTTTTTGTAACACTTTCAACATAACTTTTGATGCGTGACTGATCAAACTAATTATTCTAAAGTCGCTGCACTTTTTACTATTTGCATTCTTCGGTATAGGAATGAGGATAGATTCAGTCCATTGTGAGTGCCAAACTCCACTATTTAAAATTTTGCTGCATATTGCATGGAGAATGGTCACTGTATTTTTGCCTCCATTCTGAATTAGTTCCGCGCTGATGTTATCAATTCCTGGGCATTTGTTCCTCTTCAAACTTTTTATGGCAGCCTCTACTTCTAATCTTAAAATTTAGCATTTGCGATCTTCCTCATCTCCCTTTGTTTCAACATCTTCAGAGATAACGCTAGTGTCGAAATTTGCTTTGAAGTTGTATAGTTCGCCACAGTAATCTTTCCATCTTTGAGCAATCTCTATACTTTTTCTAAGTACGTTCCAATCTTGATCTTCAATTACGTTTATTTGTCCTTTCCTGTCTTGGTCAGTTTTTTAATTGTCTTGAATGCTTCTCTAGAATTGTTTAATTCCAAATTACTCTCTATCAATTTTGCTTGTTCTTCCACTAAATCCTCTTTGGCCTTCTTCAGTAACCTTCGAACTGCTCTGCTGTGATCAATACCTCTCCATTGATCCAGGGTTTCTTCGTCTTTCGTCATTTTCTCAGAATTCTTTCGACAGTATTTGTGATAATGTTTGTGAACTCGTCACGGACCTTTTGTGGTTGCTGGTCTTCTAGTAGAAGCAAGGGAGCAAATTTCGATGACAGTTCACTCTGAAATTTGTCCCTAATTCTAATTTCCTTCAGTTTCTGATGTTTTGTTCTGGTTTTTGTGGAGAGCTTTAGTTTGAAAGTTGTCATGACATGATCATGATCACTTCTCATGTCTGGTTTTTTGAGAGTTCTAGTTTTGGCTTTGTTGACGCTGGATTTGAATTTCTTAAGTACCAAAATGTAGTCTAGTTGTTTCTTAGTAACGCCATCAGGAGGATGCCATGCTGTCTTTCTTGACGCCTTGTGTCTATGTGAGGTATTCACAACAACCATCTTCTGTCACTCTGTAAAGTCAAAATACACTACTCTAAATGATTTAAAGTACTTAAAAAGAGTGCAAGAATACAGATTGTATCGAAGTAGTTTTAATGACACAAAAAGTTCAAAGCTTCAAAAACTCATACATTTGACAGACAAATCGTCAAAAGTGAGCTTTCACAATCGAGTCGATCGAGTAAGGTTCTTGGTTATTAGTCATATTGTAAAAATATAATCTCTTTGTTAGACACTACAAACCATTAATTAATATTCTAAAGGATGTCTCAATGCCTAAAATCTTTAATTAAAATAAACAAAAAATGTTGTCATTAAGATTCAATAAAATCCTCAAAAAATATATTTCCGGATAAAATCTCCGATTAATTAACATTTTATTATCTTAAACATTGCATTATAATTACTGATGATGGAAAATAAAGTTTCGAAACATCTAAAATAATCAACTTCTTAAAAAAGCTTTACCAAATTTTTCAAAATATATATTCTTAATTTAAATATTAATAATTAAAAATATAATAACAATATTTAATTAAAAATTTTCATTAAATTTGACTAATTATTTTTTCCACATCAAAAATGTCAAAGTTTCAATGAAATAAATATACTCATAAATTATTTTTATTTATAAATTTATTTTTTTTTCAATTTATATTTATCCCTCAAAATTTTCCCTTTCTAAAATTAATTTCTCTCCATTTCTCTAGAGAAAATAAAAAACTTATTGAAAAAAACATTTATTTTATTATTTCTTCATAAACTATTATTAACTAAACTGTTCATATATATTCTGAAAATTATATTAAAAAATAAATTAATATTTATTTTATAATGATAAATATTTGTAAAATTAATTAAAATTAAACAATAATAATAATAATAAATAAAATATTTGTATTTTTAAAAGTAAATAATTTAGAAACTGTTGAGACTCGTTTGACTGATATTTGTCAAATAATTCATACATTTTCCTTTAATCTTGTCTGAGTGCTTGAAGAAGAAAAAAAGAAAAGAAATGAGAAAATAATTAAGTAATTCGGAAAATTTGTGTTAGAAAAATCTAAATTAAAAGATAGAAAGACCGGTCGAAGAAGTCAATCGGGGAATCCCGGGAGATATAGGGAATTTCTGGGGATGAGTTCGTACATGAGTTTATTTATTATGACTTTATCGGTAAATTGAACAAATTAGCTTTATTTTTATCAGTTATTAAAATTATATTTATTGAAAAAAATTTTCATTTTACATCATGAATTTTTGTAATCAGTAATTATTAATTATTTGTTCAAATTAGATGAGTGATGTATAATTATTCTCAAATATTACAATTTTATATTAAGATAATTATTGGATATCATATAAACTAATTAAATATTTAACTTAATAATTATTAATCATTGTCTATTAGGTGTCAAATACTATGATATAAAATATGGAATATCATGTTATTTATGCAATCTATGTTCAGTTAAAGCAAATAAATAAATAATTCATAAATAAAGCAAATATGGATAAATTAAAAACGGAAGCTGGAATTCTAAAAAATAGAGTAAACTTAAACAATTATAATTGCCATAACAATAAATGTTCAACGATCGTCAAAGTAATATTATATATAAATATTATATAAATATTTTTAAGAAAAATTATATTTAAGTTCAATTTCATTGGTCAAAATCTTATTTTATTTTATTTATTTTGTTGTGGATATTAATCAATGAGTTATAATGTCTTATTAGCAATAGTTTACAATAAAACCTCTGATAATGTAAATCAGAATTCTTCTGACTAATTGAAAATGCATCTTTTGAAATTGATGAAGTTCTATCTTTACAATATGTGTAGTTATCAAGAACGTTACTCTATCTACTCAATTTTGAGTGTTGAATGTTTTGAGATGACGTTTCGTTTCTTTAATGTTGGCCTCCAATCTCTTTCCAATGGTATTGAGCCTCTAGGTTCTTTAGACGGTCCACCTAAACTAAAGAATCACTAGCAACCCCCAATAGGCCTCCTACGGGGTCGGATATTTTCGGTCTCCGAGATCGTTTCGGCTTCCCTGTGAGAAACAACCACTCATGGGTTGTATAGCCATGATTCCACATACCTTTGGCTGTATTCGTGAACTTCGTAGGGCCACAAAAGAGGCATCGGAACTCCCCCCTTGAATTTAGATCTGCAATCCTAAAAGTCAAATGTATTTCTTCAGAACCTATCGCTTCTTGCATCGCCGTCTAAATAGTCGGGGGGTCCGTCACGGAATGAATCTGGTTGCCTGGAATGTTGAGGCTTTCTACGACTCTTTCTTCTGTGTTATTTGTTGTACTGGTTTCATCTAAGTGATGATTTTAAGTAAAATCATCTAAGTAATGATTTTTGTTTTCATTTATGTAGTAACATTGAAAACTGCTTTACACCTGGGTATACTCTAAGCTTATCTTACTCCGAGGGTTTTAAACACCTCAAGAATTCGATCTTGAAATCAACAGATAATATTTTAAATTTAAAAATTATTTCTCAATCATTTTAAGTTGAGAATATTTTTTTGCAATAAATCACATACTCCTTTAGGATTGTGCTCGGACATTGTTTATCAATACACATGTAATGGGTGCAATGCCACATATATCGGAGAGACTGCCCGTCGTCTCTGCAAACGAGTCCAAGAACACAGTCAAAAAGGGGCAAAGAGTAATATTGCTGAGCATAACAAAACGTGTAAATGTAATATGAGCATAAATGATTTTAAGATTTTGTGCAAGCATTTTAAAAATTATTGGGCAAGTGTCATGTGAAGCATTGTTGATAAGATCATGTGATCCTAAAATCAATGTTCAAACAGCACTCTCAACTAATTTGTTAAGAGTTTTCGATTAGACTTACGTAAGTGATTGCACAATCATTCATTTCTTATATAAAAACAATAAAAAAGAACATAATCAGTGATCTGATGATGACGGTTAAGCCGTCGAAATATATTATCCTAAAATATGTTTTTAAATGGCGTTTATTTGTTTATAATAAAAAATTGCCATCTTTTTTTCAAGTTTATTTGTAAAGAATAAATTGGTAAACAAAATCTAAATAAAATTAAATGATTAATAAAACTTTTTATTTTATTTTGTAATTTTAAATAAAAGCATATCCTTTTTATTTAAGCTTTACTGTCGCGAGAATACCGACTTACACAAAACAATAAAAACAATAAAATAATCTTTCATAGTTTTTCATATTCCAATTCTATCAAACATTAAAGTTCAAAGACTTCTGACACTTAACCGGGAGCATCTTCCTGAAAGCAATTTGAACATTTTTCAACTAAAAATTTCTATTGTCAGAAGTTGTTTTTCAAAATCTTAATACTTTAAATTTTAATGTTTTTAAATTAAGAAAATAAATAAAGCTGAAAAAAATAAATATATCGGTTGTTTTAATTCAGTAAAAACGTTTTTTTATGTTACCAATGATTATTTTTTTCTGTGAAATAAAAATTTGAAAAAGTAAACGTTTCAAAAAGAATAAACTGTTTTTTTATTAAAAATTAATTTACATTTTAACTGAGATTTTTAATTTATTTGTCATTGCCAAATTGTCTAAAAATAGTTTTCTTTTTGTTTTCTTTTGGAAAATATCTCCAATTTCTACAGAGAGAGAGAACTCACAGTTATGTCCAATCCATTGAAATATCGCAGTTTTGTTTGATCCAAGAATTATCATTTACTTAGAGACAAAATAGAAGTAAATATTTAATAAGATAAAAAGTATGTAATTATTTATGTATATACATATTTGTGTGTGTATTTACTTATATATATTTATATTTTTAAATCAAGAAAATAAATAAAGCTGAAAAAAATATATAGGTTGTTTTAATTCAGTGAAAATGTTTTTTTTATGTTACTAATGATTATTCTTTTCTGTATAATAAAAATTTGAAAAATAAACACAAAAACATGCCATCTTTTAAATAAACATTTATTTTTTATTAAAATTAATTTCGATGGAATAAGCTTCATGGTCAGGTCTAAAGATAAAAATGAGTTTTAAATCAGCTTATAAAGGCAAGCAGAGATTATGTCATCATTTGATTATGTAATCTAAACACGCTCAATATGGTTTTTGTAAGACGCGTTCGCACATTTATCTTAGGATCTAAAGAAAAAATAAAAACTAATAAAATAAAACTAAATAAACTACAAAACTCAGTCATAAAAAGTGATTGTGCTTGCATCTTACATAGATGTTACGCAATAAACATATTTGCTATTTGTTCCGTTGAGACACAAGTTGATGAAATATTATAGTTCATTCCAATTACACACAAATCAGACAGTCTGTCAGCTGCCATCGTTGTTCGTAGACATGAGTGAATGCGACGTACACAACTCCCAATTGGCAAAAATGCCAGAATGAGGATTAGCTCACGAATATTTTTAGAGTAGAGTAGAGTCAAAATATTGTTGAAGAAGTTGAGTGATTACTATTCCAGAAATTTTGTTCTCCACACTCAAATGTTTTCATCGTTGCAACTCATTATTAAGAGTAGACGGGTTTGGAAGAAAATCATACTACCTAGCCCCTTGTTGTTTTGTTTATATTTCCAACTCATTATTGACTTTGGTGACAATAATTTCTGGAATCAAAGTACACAGCTCATAATGTGCTCTTTTATCTTCTGTAAAATGTGCTACTAATTCAAATGAAATCATTCGAGGAATTGAATGGTCACATTGTGCTTGTACTACTCAAAAGGTGAGATATCAGGTGCATTTAAACGATGAATTTGATGATTACAAAACCTTTGAGCTTTTTTTAGTAGAATTAACAGACTGCGCAATTTCTTTGGCTTTGCGATAAATTGTAAAAAAACTAGTGTTCAGTATTTGCACAGATTGAGGAATAAAAAGATGAAATTTTGAAAGGCCAGATAAACCTCCATTAACTCACCCTGAAGACATGATACAATTGGTTACATTGGCTCCAAGCGTTCCTTTGTCACATCAAAATTGACAATGTGGTCGTAGTTAGTAAATGTATGTAGTAATCCATTGGCTTCAGAATTAGTTATAATAGAAATAAAGTTTGCGAATAATGAATTTGGATTTTAATCACGAACCCAATAATGAAATTGTGATGAATTACATACCAATTTTTATCCAACGTACATACACACAATTCACCAATCACATTCATACATACAACACAAAATCCAATTATTTACATTCAGGTAATCAATCTATGGATAAGACACACACTCGCAACAAACACACAAAAAACTCACGAGATCACGTGCCTTTTTTATTCAAAACAAATTATGGTGATAATAATGATTATTCATAATCGAATTTGAACTTATTTAATTATTTTGTTTTACTTTTAATTATTTAATTTACTTATTTTATTAATAATCTATTTAATTATTTTTTTCAGTTAATTATTTATTTATTTAATTTATTTAAGTATTTCTCCCAAAATTTGCAAAATGTTCGACGAACCTTCATTTTCCGCTCCAGTAATTAAATTTTCTGTTTTTATCTATTTTGAAGAATAAAGAATAATTTAAATGATAAATAGAGATTCTTTGAAAGCACTCGAAAAGGATCTTACAACTTTTTATTGAAGAAAATTTACACAATTTCTATCCGGCGGAATTCTAAAACATTTTAAGAGAGTTCTAGAAACGGATGTGTTTTGCTGAATTATATTTCCGATCAGCCAGAATTTTATCAATCATCTAATAATACAAGAAGAAGCAGTTGTTGATCATTTTGTTTGAAAATGGTATTAAAGCTACTGAAATGTATTGCAAAAACATTTTCATTTTTATAGAATATTTCGTTATATTTGCATAAATGTTGGTCAGAAGATAAACGAAAAGAAGAATGTAAAGCTTTGTTTCCTTCAACCTAGTTTAAGGAAAATAATCTTCATGCTTTATTTTTCATTATATACCATTTTTCATTCGTTTTTTTTAATAAAAGCCTTCAATATTAAAAATTAATAGTGTCAAAATTATAAAAGAAATGTTTCTGAAATTTATTTATTAAAAAATTTATTCTTAATTAATATTTTCTTATCTTCCATCCATATTTACATTGGGATATTTTTTCGTCAGATACTGATAGTATATAGTAAATTATTTATATTTAATTAACACCAATATATAAATAAATATAAAAGACAATAAATTATATTTAAACTTAATATAATAAATAAAAATTATTTTTTTAAATGTAATTATAACAATTGACGATCATGAAAATTGATAATTTCATCAAAGTAATTTAATAAAAATATTTAATTTTACAAACTATTTAATTAAAAGTATTATATGAAGATTAATTTTTAAAAATTTAGGAAAATAATTTGTTGAATATAAAATTATAAACTTGTAATTAAATTGATTTAATTTACAATCAATAAACTTTATTTTAAGTGAAATTAAATAAATTTGTCATAATTAATTCAAAGTTAAATAAATGCTAGTAAATAAATTTTGACTAAATATATATTTTTTTTAGTTAACTTTGAATTTTCGAATGATAAATATATTTAAATATAAATAAAATAATATTTAGAGAAGGCTTTGTGTGTTACACTCTTTCGGGAAATTATCTTCTTGCAACTTATGAATTGAATTCAGTAACCTTTCACAGCCAGTGGTTCTAAAATATTAACTTTAAATATTAGTTTTAAAATGAACCTTTTAGTTGTAATGAATGTTTATAGGAATTACTCGAGTTCAAAGGAGTAATGGATTCTGCTGATAATTAACTCAAAAAGTGACCATCTTTTTACCACGTTTTTATTAGCTTGCTTTCTTGTCTGTTTGTCTGTCTGGAACAAATCTTGCGATTGATTTTTCGACCACTTTCAGTCATCCAATTGAGCTGAATTTTTTTATACAGGCTTGCTTCCGATGACAATTTAATTTGATAAAAAAAATTTGAAAAAAAATATTTTTTTCTAATTTTTTTGCAAAAAAACACTTACGATTATCTACAAATTTATACACTGTATTAAATAGTAATCTTTTCGTTTATTTTCATGAATGAAGTTTTATACAGGCTTGCTTCCGATGACAATACAATTTGATAAAAAAAAT
>MQRK01218778.1:2372-12603 GCA_001938485.1 Girardia tigrina
CTTGCGTAGTGTAATTTGTGACCTGATGATGGGATTTTTATTATCTCGAAACGCGTCGTCCTGTTTTTATCCCTATTATATAGATTTTACTTTGCAATGTATATATATATATATATATAAATTTAGGATTAATTTAAACAATTAAATATCAGCGAAGTCCAACTGATATCAAAGAAGTAGCGCTGGGAAAACAGTTTTATTTTTCGAGACACTGTATAATAAAGTATACTTTTATTGTCCTAGATTCATCTGGAAAACTGGCAAGCAATCTCCGTAACAAGATTTTCGAGTGTTTTGATTGTCATTTGAAGTAGTTTTTAAATGTTTTTAAAGAGCAGTTTTTTCAGAACGATTTTTACCGTCCCTTTAAATTATTTTTGACAAAAATTGTTATTCATAGTCAAACTAATCAAACAATTTAAATATTTAGCGACTTACAGATGTTATTTTTTATAATTTTACATTATTTTTTTGTAATGATAAAGATGAAGTCAAATTAAGGATTTTTAATAACTTTTTTAAATCTTAGTACTTTTTGTTAATACTCAGTTGTTGTTAATTATCAGTTTATAAACTGACTTTTATATATTGAAGAATTGTTTAAGTAATAATTTTGTAATAAGAATATTTTCCATAAAGTAGAAAAGGATGATGTTGGTACGTTGATTTTTGGATCAAGAACCTTAATTATCAGTATCAACACATCCCCTTTCCCAATAGTTAACTTTTTTTTAAATCAACCCTTTTCGTATGTTAGAGCTTGTTAAGAACATTGAGACAATTTTAATTTGAAGTTTTATTATTATCCAATTTAGAGTCATCACAACTTTCAGAAGATCGTTCACCGTTTGACATTGCTCTAATTGGTTTTTTTAATTTCTACTTTTAATCATGATTATTCGAACAATTTTTCTAAATCTTTTCAAAATATTAACTAAAAATAATAATAATTTTAACCATTTCTTTATAAAAACTCAAAATAATAAAAATTTTATAAATTAGTTAAAAATGAACTTAATTAAAATCTAGTTAAATGCTTTTCTTTTTTTAAATATTAAATTTATTTTAATTGTTAATTTAAAAAATATTAACTTATCAAATTATTATTTTAGTTACGTTCTAATAGTCAAACACTGTAAATATAAAAAATACCATTTTCCATCTGGGTGAGAGAATCACCATTTTAATTTCAACATACTCGAATCAACATACAGCATCAATACGTTCACACATTCATTCAATTAAAAATATTCCTCACAGAGATAATAAAAATATGAAATATTTTCAAGGTAAATTTATATTTGAAGACTCTTTGACTAATAATTTTATTATACAACTACTCATTATTGAAAAAACAATACTTTGTTTGAAAAATCCTTTTTTTTATTTATTTATTCTCTGTGTTTGTTTTATTTTATTTTTGATAAATGTGAATGAACAAAAATGGAAATTGTAATGATAAATGTTTTATAAACTATTATTTTCTATAAAATCTCCATTTTCTAAATTTTAGTCCAATGAAAATGTTAGTAGCGCTTGTGTTATTTTCATTATCCAAAATTTCAGAAGACATATTTATCGCAAAACTTCATTAATGACAATAATACACATATGTAAAAAATCCTTTTTAATTCAATCATTTCACAAAACATTCATTTATTGAATTTTTTTGAATTTTATGAGATCGTGATATAATTTTTAAATTTAATTCATTGTTAGTTGCTTTTAACAATGAATTAAATTTAAAAATTATATCACGATCTCATAAAATTCTAAATATGTTCAGTAATAAATCTATTAAACCTTTAACACTTTGTTCTGATATTGTTTATGAATATAAATGTAATGGGTGCGATGCCACATACATTGGAGAGACTGCCCGTTATCTCTGTAAACGAATTCAAGAACATGGTCGAAAAGAGAGTAAAAGTAATATTGCAGAACATAGGAAAAATGTAAATGTGATATTAATTTTGATAATTTCAAAATTCTGTTTAAGCATTTTGACAGTTATTGGGAGATAGTGTCGTGTGAAGCATTGTTAATTAGGTCAAGTTGTCCTAAAATCAATGTTCAATCGACAGTGTCAACCAGCTTATTGAGAATTTTTGATTAACATGATTTCATGCAATCGATTACATAATCATCATTTTTGTATTTATATACAGGTGAATTGATTATTGATTAGTGACCTGAAGATGACGGTAGATCCATCGAAATATATTGTCTATAAATATATTTTTTAAATGGATGAGTGTTGCTTGTAAAAGAAAATTATCATCCGGATTTCGTTTTATCATTAATTTTAATCTGTTTATTATTTATTTTTTTAATTCTTATTTCAAAACTTTTATTAAAATATATTAATTGTTATGAATGTAAACATTTTTAATATAATTATTTAATTTTGGTATGTTTTCTTTAAAAATCCTTTTTAACTTTTTTTAATTTTAAAACTTTTGGTATATATTTAATTGTTTTAAATCTTCAAATTTTAAAAAATCACAAAAATATTTTGACGAAGTTTAAATTTTAACTAACTCCTCATAGAAATATTTTTCTTTTTTCATTAATTAAAAAGTAATAATAAATTAAATTTGATAAAATAAAATAAATTAAGTTAAATTATAAATAAATACTTTCTTGATTAGTAGACAAAAATCTTAATAAATTTATAATCATAAAATTTGACATTTAATTTTAGTGAAATCTTTTTGAAAAGATAAAAATGATCATAGACAAAGGTTGAATTATCTAAAATATTAAAGAAACGCCATTTCAAAATATATTTTAACATAATATATTTCGGCAATTTTACTGTTATCTTCAGACCACTGATTATTAGCTTTCTTACTGATTTGGTAAGTGAAATGAATGATTATATAAATTAATTGAAAACGTTTAACAAAATTCCTTGAGATTGCTGTTTCAACATTGATTTTTGGATCACGAGATTTTATTAACAATACTTTACAAGGTACCTTGTCGGGAAGCTTCGATTGTTAAAGAATAAAATGGTAATTATGAAAATTCAAGAAAAAATTAAAAATTAAAAATATTACTCAAATATGGAGAACATTTAATGCGAAAAGGAAAATCACCGATTTGCATGACTTATAATTATTAAGATCTTTTAACTCTAAAATCAATGTTCAAAGGACCTTTTCAACCTTCTTATTGAATGATTATCTGGCATATGCTAAAATTGCTTTTAGAAATTTTAGAATTAATAAAATAATGACGATAAATATTCTTTTAAAATGGATTTTAAGAACTTTTAATTAAATTGATTTATCTTTCATGACTATTATTAAGTTTCTCTTTTAATTTTCTGATTGTTCATCGTATTATTTTATCATAAGTAAAGAGTGTTGAGTAAGAATGTTCATCAAACTTTGAGTGGAATTAACTCGCATTGCACTTACTATTCAGTGAATATGTATATCTTTTTAAAAAGTAATTACTTGTACTGTTAGATCGGAAAAGGAAAAAGAAGTTAAATTTCTTATCTCTAAAGTGTTTTTAAAAATAGAATGGAATTTTAATGTATCTACAAGTGTTATCTATTGTATTACCACACATTAAGTATCATTGAAAGTTTTTATAATTTTTTTTATCAGTATAATTGCATATTTACATCGCTTAATAAAATGTTTTACAGGTTTTATCCCCTTCACTAGTTTTATTTGGAATTGAAATTATTATATTTGTATTATTCTTATTTATGTTCAAATTCCCTTCCTCTCCTAAATTCAATTAAATAAATAATTTAAAAAAATGATGTTTCTATTTTTTATCTGTTTTTGAATTTTGTTCATTATACGAACAAAGACATTTATTTTTTGTCGACAACTCATCAAGAGTCAATGCACTATATTAGTCAATATGGATTTAACCGGTGTGTGTTGGTGTGCAGGTGTCGTTTAGAGAGAGACTAGTTGAATTGTCTAACTCACTCTGATTGGCTAATGAATTTTATTTCACGATTATGATTTCTGTATTTTTTGGCAGTAACGATTTTAAGCAAAATATATTTTTTTTCTCTGTCGATTTGAAACAAAACATTTTTTCCTGCCTTGATTTTGAAAACAATATATTCTAAGTTTGTAAAAAAATGATTTATAAAACAATTCAAATTTTAATTTCTGACCAAAGAGAAAGGTCACACTGATTGAATATTATTTCTCTCAAAAACTGATATTATACAATAATTTGTGTGAATGATATAATTACCAAATTGGCCAAGCACTTCGAATTATCCGAGCTCCTACCATTCCTGCAAATCTCTGTTACCACGGTCCGGTATTCAGGTCAACCTGGCTATCGGGTAGAACAGGTTTGATAAAACAAATATTATAATGACCGGTGATACAACTAACGGGTGGTAATACATCAGTATAATTCTTCCATTATTAGTTACTTCCGGTGATAAAACTCTTATTCGAATTTTCATTTCTAAGACACTAATATATTACATTTTACTTTTAGATAACAATCCAAAATTCTGAACATTGATCTTTGCAACTACGCGGTATATATAACTTCTATGAACTTTTGGAACGTAGACTAACATTTAAAAGTTTTTAATTTGAAAAATTTAATTTATTGAAATAATAACTTATTTTAAAAGTTTACTGTTTCTATAATGCTAAACAAAAACAAAAAAGATTATTTAATGTATAATCATAAAACTGAAAATATGTTCAATAATGAATTTTTTAAACATTGCAATGTGTGTAATATAGAAATACAAGGGGTGTAATATAGAAATGCAATACCCTGTAATATTGTGTTCTGGTATTGTTTATGAATATTAATTGATTTAATGTGGTGACAAAAAGTCATTATCCTATGTAATCTCTCTAAAATGGTTACACAACATTTTAACTAATAATGATCAAATTGGGATTTACGATTGTTGACCAAGACAATAGAGCTAAAAACGACAAACTATGTTTGTCGTTAGATTTCACCTAAAGACAGGTATTATTCATATTATAAATATTTTAATATAGTCTTTTAATTATAGTTTTCACCCATCTGGATATAGTCGCTTTAATTATTGCTTACCAGACTGGACTGAATCAATTAAATGCCATAAATAATTAAAAAAATAAAAGTAAATAAAACGTATACAATAAAAAATAACACGAAAACATAACGATTTATCAAATTTTGATGCCTGCAGTCGCAAGCGCGCTATAAATGCAGTTCCAGCAAGTTTTATTCCTACCTAGAAATAGCGGGGTAATCTGTCATGTGAGAAATAGTAGATTTGAATTATCCTTTTTGAAAGAGGTATTCTTAGTAGGCGCAAGCCATTAGCTTGTGTTGATTACGTCCCTGCCTTTGTAAATATCGCCCGTCGCTTCTGCCAATTGAATGGTTTATTATGATCGTTGAATTCTGATCTAAGAAGTGGTAACATTCCATGAATGGAAAAAGACAATCAAACTTGATCATTTTAAGGAAGTAAAAGACTTAAAAAGTCGTAATCCTACCTCTTTCGGTTTGAATCTCCCTCATGTCCATCTCATATCTCGAAAGTAATCTTGTATCACTCACTTCATAATTACTGAAAATATATTTGAATAAGAATGAAAAAAATATTTAGATTTCACTTTAATCAGAATGTCAATAAAAGTATATTTGAATATTTATTTTTTGTCTATTATATTTTTTCCAAAAACTGATGTTAAATTATTAAAACAAAAAAATCCATCAACGAAACAATTATAAATAATTGTCGAAATTGCTCTGAATAAATCAATACGAAATCGATTTCAATTTTATTATTTTACTTTTCTCTTTGGAAATTTAATTTATTTTTTTATTGTAATAAATGAATAAAAAAAGTGTCGATTGTGAATTCTTTTTTCAAATTTTTTTATGTATAGAAAACTTTTTTCCTTTTCCATTTTTTCCATTTGATTAAAATGAATTTCCTTCACGTTTGGAGAAAAGTATGTTAAAAAAATATTTGTTGAAATTAGATAATTTATTTGATTAATTCCATTCGAAATGTAGAAAACTTAAGAATTTTTTAACATTTAGTTTAAGATTTCAATATATGTTATGTCGAATTTTTTAATAGTCAAACTCAAGAACTGCGCGGTGCCCCTTTAAATACCAGGAATGAAGTGGAAAATAACATGATTTATGAAAATATTTTGAAACAAAACTAGTAGGTTTGAATCGGTATTTATTTTTAAATATAGGACCATCCCTTCTTTACACACTTTTCCAGTGTCTTAAATGCTCCAAGAAGGCATTTACAAGAATTCTAGGACTATATCTTTTAATTCTGCTATTGAAATTAAATGTATACCTCGTAGGTACTTATTGAAATCTAGGAACTAATAAAAATCATTAGGAGCTATGTCTCGTGAATACGGAGGGATTTGGTTGCTATTGAAACCCACCTCGATTTCACTTGTAGAGAAGGCGCTTGTATGTATTTTTGCATTATACTGGAGAAAATAAAGATTGCATTTGCTGGGTTTTTGTCTGGACTTCTTAGCTTTCTGGAATTGCTAGACATACGAACAAGAGTTCATTTTCACATTCTTGTCAGCAAAATCTATTGAAACCACGCCATTGAAATTCCAAAACATCGTTAGATCGCATTAGATATTTCCAGTGTCAAGTTGATGCTCGTAACTTCTTTGTATATGTCTTATTTGGGAATTTGCGGGGTTTCGTCAACTGTCATGATGTTTTGCAGAAAAATATCTTCAACTTACTGCAATGTCATGAGATTGCTCTGACACAAACTGAGTATGTTTTAGCACATTTCACTTGTTAGGAATCGTGAAACAAACAATGAAGAAAGTTTCCTCAGGCCCGTAGACTTTAATAAGGAATCTAAACTTCCTTTACTCACATTCAGACTGCTACAGAGCATTCTTGTTTTGATGCATCTGTCAAATTTTACAATATATTCCAAATTTTCCTTTTTTCTTTTGCCAATTTACAAAGGTCTTCCGTTACTTTTTTCTTCAACAATACTCTGTCTTTCAGTCTTGAATTGTGCAATCCAGTCATAAGTAATATTTTTATATAGGCTATCATCATATACATTCCTCAACTCCTCAATAATTTTCCTCTGCAACAACTTCAAAACAAGAAACTTTATTACACTATGTCATTTCACAGGAGAAAACATGATTATGACGAAAAATTAAATGACCTCAAAGATTAGATCACCTACAGATGCTTCAGTAAAACAAATTAAACTTCAGTTACTTATCGAAAAAATCAACAAAATTGATATACTGTTGAGTGTTTAGTGTGTTTTGTAAAAATAAATAGAAAAACTACAATTATTTCCTTTATAAAAATGTATTTTAATATTTACAATTTGATTACAAAGTTAAAATGAAGGGTAATATTTTATTTGGCCCCTGGCCGATTTTATATATGAAGACCGAGAGCCTTAACGACAACTCGGGTTTCTTTATGTATTTTAAAATTTACCTTCACATTATGCAGCGTGCTTATATAAAAATATGTTTTTTTAGCAATTACTTTTCTTTTTAAATTCTTGACAATTTATGTTTTTCTTTTTGAACCTTTCAAAATTCAATTTAATTGCTCTTGTTCTACGGTCGTTTTCTCGTTTCAATTTATATAAGAACTTTCTACTCAGGGGCTAATTAATAATTCAACAATTATGTCGGCATCTAGGCAGAAAGCTAATTTGTTCTTTCTCTAACTTCTTTAATTATTTTTGACCTTTTATATTGGGTCATTTACTAATTAATTAATTTTATTTTTTAATTTTAATTTATTATTTATTATTTTCCTTTAAATGTTTACCCTTTCTTAATCTTTTATTTATCTAAATTTTCTCAATATCTTGTTTATTTATATAATATATATAATTTTAGAATTAAAATCATAAACATTTTCAATTTATGGTTTATTTATTTTTCAAATTTAAACAATTTTTAAAATATAATTAAATACATTATTATATATTTTAAAATATTCCCTCAACAAGTGTGGTGGGCACTAAAAATTTATGTCCCCGTAAATCGTATAAAAATATAGATAAAACGCGTGCAGTTATACAATATACGTGCATTACATGAATTAAAGAAGAAGAAATCAATAATGCTCAATAAATGTCAAATAACAAAAAGGAAAATCAATCAATTGATGAAAAATATTCATTGTCAGATAAATTCACATCGATGAGTTCATCAATATCATCGTCAGATTGGATGTCCATGAAAGGGTTGTCTATCATTGTGGAAGCCGGATATTTATTTAGTTGTATCATTGTAGTTGTTTTTTCTTGTATTTTACTTTCACTAATTGCTGCTATTTCTTATCTATTAAATGAAAATGGTTTAATTTGACTTTTTTGTATTTCTCTTAATGTCTTTTTTGGTATCTTATAAGCTCCGTCTTTTTCATCCGGATATTACGGTATTGGACTATAATCATATTCTGAATTTGTTTTTTGTGTATGTTCATTCATTTCGTGTGTATATGGTGTTTAAGATTTTTGAGGTTTGGTGTTTGTGTTTTATTAAATTTTTTAACGTCATCATTATGTTTAGTTGTTATTAAATATTTAGCAAAGAAAAGACAAAAACATGTGAGTAGTTTCCATGTCCTTCCGAACACGGTATGTAATTATTTGAACGATAATAGAGCTGAGCACAACAATTTTATTGCCATTATTATATAAAAAATACCTAGAAAACCTGAAAATATATTACCTAATACTTGAAAGTTTCCCCATATATTTCGCAATGCTTTCATTGCACTTTTTTTATAATGATCTGGGGAGAGTAATAATTCGAAGTCGGGTTCCTTAGATAGTTTCCCGCTTGTAGCATTTTCGACTATTATAGACACAACTCTCTCTCTCTGTACTGGGAATAACATTTCTCTCCTGGTGGCTTCTAAATCTTTATATGGATAAATACCACTTTGCTCTAAATTATCAAATTTTTAAAAGTCATTTTCTTTTACAGCACTGCCATTCATAACTTTTCTGGCGTAGCAGTGGGTTTACGGTAAGATACTGTTATCCAATTATCAGGACCAATTTGATAAGCCGGGTCCACGATGTTTGTACATTTTTCAATTATTTTCGGTTGATATTTTCTGTCAGTGAGTATCCTTGTTACTGGTAATAAGAATACTTGTACCCATTTTTATATCAATGGGAGTTCATTCGTGCATTTTTCTATGATTACCATTGAGACTTGTACTAATTTGCAGCTGAATACTTGTAGAGTTTCACCCACTACTCGGGCAAAGGTTCCTTTTTCGTTAAACAACATTGGCGCAATCAATTCTGGATTTACAGTTGCTGATGCTATTTTTAATTGTAGAACCTGATAGTTTTTCTTACAGTCATTTTTAATGGTTTCATGATATAATTTTTGTGTTGTCATAAGCGAGTAGAGATACAAATAATCCACTTTATTATGAATATAGGTTAATGCTTTTACATTCAATTTGTTTATTGAATCTTTTGCACTTCGGATTAACCTTGCTGATAAATATAAACCTTTATAGTTTGTCTCGATAACTTCATTTTAACATTTTATAACTTTTTCCTTTTCAATGAATTTTATCATATCTTCCTCTTTTGCAGATATATAAATTGTTGGTATATTCTTTTTTCGAATAATATATATAATCGTTGTCTTTTTTCATCTCTTACATTTCGACTTTCATCAAAAATATTTCCTGTAATTGTTTTAAAATTAACCGTGTTTAATAATGCCAAAGAACATTCTTTGGGATCTACTCGATATATTATTATTGATTCTCCTGTTTCACAACTTGTTTCATCTGCAAAAAAATGGGTGGGTCATCATTTTTCTGGTAATACTGTCAAAGGTTGCTTGAAATTTTCTCAATTCGGTGACGTATTGTCGTCTAACTTCCAATTTATCATGAGTTTGACCCCAAATCGTATATTTTCCACCTTCGCACCATCCAGCGGCTGTTACCCATCCCACTATGTTCATATTAGTTTTTATTTTTGTTCTGACTTTTGCGTCAACTACTATGTCCTTTTTTAATTGAAATTTCCCTGTTAGAAATGCTTCTTTACATTGTTTTGCCGAAATTTGTACTGGATCAGGTGTATACTCAGGTTTCACAGGTTGTGTGTCTTATTTTCCGCAACGAAATACATGTTCTGTATATTTTATTATGCATTCTCTGGCTTATATATATATACACACACATATATATATATATA
>MQRK01218779.1:0-11350 GCA_001938485.1 Girardia tigrina
GACACTACAACCCATCAATTAACATTCAGAATTGGCAAAGTAAGGTTATTTCAATACTTAAAATTTTTAATTAAAAAACTTTTGCCATATTACCCAATAATACTTTGATAAATAAAAATATTTAATTTCTTTGTTACCATTTAAAGTAAATTGTATTTATTAAAATTGTGAAAGATTGTATTATTCAAACAATTCAATAGAAAATTGCTGATGATGATTTTTTTAAAAATCGAAACATGTCCAATAGTTGTATTAAAAAAGCTTTGATCAAATTATATTTTCGAAATACTAAACTTGCGTTCACAAGACTAAATAATATATATAATTATATAGATGTTATATTAATAATTTTTATTAAAACATTTTTTTGACATAAATCTAATTTTTTATTTTCCAATTTTTAATAAAATTTTTAATTCATTCTGAAACAGTATTGGAAAACTCTATTTATCTATACAAAATATTATATTCAGCAACACAATAAAAAAATTCACTAATGCTATACAAAATGAAGTTTTCAGTTAAAGTAATTTCAATACGATATTGAACCATCAGGTTCATTGATCACTGATGTCAGCCTTCTTGACATGAACTGTAAGAAAATGATTATTATTATGAGACGAAATTTAATTATGTTTCTTTGAGGAGGATGAATTTTGTCAATTCAACTTCTAAGCAGTAATTAAATGTTCTCAAAAGGATTTTCTTGATCTGATTTGAGCGGTTAAAGAGAACCTTTTATTTATTCGTATTAGTGACGTATTTTTATCACTTAACTACTGAAGCAAACAGCTTTTTTTGTCCTGTAGAATCCAATCATCATTTCCAAAGGCTTCTTTATACACCCAGAGGAATTAAGTGTTTTAGCTTTTTCTAAAAACTTGATTTTATTAAACGATATTTATATAAAATTCTAGGTATTTAAATTATTTTAAGTAAATGTATCTCTATATACAATCATATAATAAAATAAAGATGATTTGTGAAAATATTATCATCTTGTATTCTTAAATAAAATAAATAATTCTAAAATGCAACACTAAATTCTATTTTTTTTCATAATTTTATTATTGTAGGACGTCAGTGGAGCTTTTGTGACTCTTCGTGTATTCCGAGTTTTCCGAATTTTCAAGTTTTCCCGTCACAGTGAACGACTTCGCATTTTAGGATACACTCTTCAGTCATGTGCATCTGAATTGGGCTTTCTGTTATTTTCTATGACAATGGCTATAATAATATTTGCCACTGTTATGTATTATGCTGAAAAATTTGAACCCAAAACAAAATTTCTTAGCATTCCAGACGCGTTTTGGTATACAACTGTGACTATGACAACATTAGGGTTTGTTCCCTTATTAAAATGTCAACTATTTTTCCTATTTTTATTATTAGATACGGTGACATGGTTCCCACATCAATCATTGGAAAAATTGTCGGCGGCATTTGCTCCCTTGCCGGAGTTCTAATGATTGCGTTGCCTATTCCAGTCATTGTATCTAATTTCAGTCGGATTTACCATCAAAGTCAAAAGGCAGATAAACGCAAAGCACAACAGGTATGAATGAAACAACAAAAACTAATTGAAAGGATTTATTAAAAGATTACAGGATCTATTTAGGAAATCTGTGACATTAAATTATTTTTTACAATAGCTTAATGTTCATTAGTTAATGGTTTACGGATTATTTGATTCCGAAACGAAAAGAAAGAAAATATATAATTTGATAGTTCATAGTTTTAAAAAATTAATTTTAAGGAAAATTATTTATTTTTCTTCTGTTCAAATGAATTAAGTTAATTTTCGATCTAACTTTAAACAAACAATTTCAACTGATTATTTTTTTATTTATTGGACATATGTACTTAATAAATTTATTTTGTTTCCTGTATAGACCAAAGTAAATATTGGGTACATAAAATAATCTTTATTTTGAAAGTAATAATCTATTTGGTTAAACAGGAAAGTTTTGCGATTTTATTGGAGGATAAGAAAATTCACAAAATAATAACTTTTCTAAAGAAAACTTGTTTGTTTGAAAACATAATAATATATTTTTTTTAAAATGATATTAAAAATAAAGAACGATGGGTCTAATGGTCAGGATGTATTCTAACTGCAAATAAAATGGTTGTTTATTACTTTTACGTTGTGCATTCAATAAGTACTTGACCTGATGTAACAAAATGTAATATCAAATTTCAGCTTTTTTGTGTGTGTAAATAAATTAATAAAGGTTTTAGTTTCACTTATTGTTTTATTTTATCAAACACATTTAAATTGTTGTTGCGAATTTTGAATTTTTGCCAGTATCATAATTATAGACGTCAAATATTGCAGCGTTATCAAGTTGATGAAAAATTAGAGCAAATGATCCAAAAGAGCGTCAAATTACCATGAAAATGCTGTCAACGCAGCTCAACATTAGTATTGATAGAGCCCAAGCATAAATTAAATCCATGGGTGTCAGAAAAATGTACTCCAGATTTGTACCCCGCTTCTTGAATATGTGAAATATACGAAACTGCTAAGAACTGTAAGTCAAAAAAAATTAACACGTGGAGCAGCATAATGAGACTTTCCTGATAAATTTAATTAGTGAGAACAAAATCTAACTTAACATGTATTTGCGGGAAACAAAGCATGATTCAGCATAATGGAAATTCCCTGGGGAGAAGTCATCTTTGAAGATTCGAATGGGGACAATTCATTTAAGAGCAATGATGCTTTTCCTTTCCTGGGATCAAAAGCGTGATATTCTCAAGAATTTCGTGGATAAAGACATCACCATTAACGCTGCTTATTACAAAAAACTCATGGCAACTGCCAAAAACAATAGATGGAAGCAGAAGACTCACCACTACGATTTCTCCCCAACAATGCGCCAGTGCACTCAACGGGCATTTCTCCGGCCACAATTGAAGATGTTTGGCTAGTGCTTGTGGATCATCCACCGTACAGCCCAGATTTGACACCGAGTTAATTTTACCTTTTCAGATACCTATATAAGCATTTGAGAGGCATTCAATTTTCATCTTAAAACGATCTGAAGGTTGCCGTAGAGGATTTCGATGCATGCTCCCCAGAGTGTTTTAAAAAGAAGTTTTTGGAGTTAATTATTTATTAATTAATGAACATTTACGTTGAAAAATGATGCTTACATACGTTAATTTGTTGTGTTATAAAAATGGCCTTTTTGGAATTCGTTTTCTTTGTCAGGCCACTAGGTACTTATTAAAAGTAGTTTTGCTGAAATTTTTCTTGAAACATTTTCATGCAGTTTGAGAGTTAGCGTTGTAAATTATTCAATTCAATATTTTTCCTCGTACGGATTATCCACTTTGAAGTAAGTAAAATCACATATTACCCGTTGGTTTTCATCAAAAAATGTTAGTTACTATCGTTCAAAAATATTTTTAGGATATCACACTAACTTTTATACCTTGCAAGTGGTGTGGGGCGTGGATAAAGTCGTACATTACCCACAGATTATATACGTTAAAATAGGATAATTGAAATTTAGAAATCAAAAGTGATAGTGACATACGAATAAATTGTAAATGTATTTTGTTGAATACAGATCTTAAATCAGACATATATTTAGCAAATCAAAAACTGATTGTGACTAGTAGAAGAAAGATTTTATATAAGTATATAAAATACTGTTTAAAACCATTTTACCGACTTTTCTCTTTTGTATTGACAGAAGACAACTTTTTTTCTTTGAAAAGTATTTTATTAATGTTTTGTTAATGAAGAGATTAAAGTTTTGAAAAGCGTTGTTTAATACCACTTAATGACTCCCTAATATTGTTTTAAAAATTATGTCTTTCACAGAACATTTATTACATTCACATTTCTTATCATCTTTATGATGATCAATAGTATTGCTTTCACTATAATCCATCACTCAATTTTCTATACCTCTCATTATAATCTGAACTTTACTTGAGAAAATTATTTTATTAAAAAATATTTAATTTAAATTTAATTGGCTTAAATAAAATATTTCTATAGTCATTTTTAAACATTAATTTGATTTTAATTATTTAAAAATTTACAAAAATAAAATCAATAAAATTATTTAAAAGTTGCAATAATAAAAATTAAAAATTTGAATATTAAATCTAAATTTAAATAAATTAGTTTCAGATTATAAAAATTAATTATTGATAATCCATCTGGTTAGGAGAGGTACAATCCCAAATCAACATACAACATTTGAACATGCAAACGCTACACAAAACATCCACACACCAAATATTTCTCACAATTACAATTGTCAAAGATCGAAAAATTCAAAAAAACTCGTTTTTATTGCATTTCCCTGATTAGCAGTTGGTTCATTTTGGTTAATACTCTTCTTGTGAATCCTATTTCTAGTTAATAGAGATATCGAAGTATTCATATTTTTTCATCCTTTAGTTATCTAAAACTAAATACGTTATAGTTAAAAAGTTAGTTATTTATAAATTTTTTATCTTTATCAATTGTATTAATAAAATACTTTTTATGATTTATTGAAAATCTACTTCGTCCGTTCTTACACTAAAATATCATGAGAAAAAGAGATTGTATAATTTCAATTAGAATTATGAAGAAAAATAAATCAATAGTAAAAATATGTCAAACTTTACAATTAAATCTTAATTAAAATTGAAAGTTGGAGTACACAAGAATTTTATTTATTTTAATTCGTATATATATATATATAAATTATTTTAAAATTTATTATTTTATTTTCAGAAAGCTCGCCAAACTCGAATTAAATTAAATAAATTAATTGCTGGACAACAGCCATCGAGTCGAAAGTCATCATTTGATAATTCCATTTACCCAAGTACATCCGTTGCCCTTCAAGATTCCATGACCTTTAATCACGCATTTAAATACAATGAAAACCAGTGCGACATGCAACCGATGGAGAACAGTCGGCTATTAGACAAAAGACATCCAGATAGCCATATAACATCGTCTTCTAAAACCGACTTACCAACAGAAAACTTTGTAAGAACTGTTTGAAGAATAATTTTATAATTGCTATAAAATTTAATACTTCTGACGTGTGAAATCTTATTTCGGATGATTTGATTATATTCAACTTTTGTAATTTTAATCCAATATTATTGTAATCTGTCAACGCCTTAATTAAAAATTAGCGATAATATTTATGTTGTCTAACAATAAAGATATCTTCAATAAAAAAATTCAAGGTAAAATTTAATAAATTTTGTATGTATGAAAAAGGTTTGTCTACTTTTGAAATTACCAAAAATTTAGTCAGATAATATTAATCAAACATTGTGTCTTTTCTACTTTTAAATTTATTTAACTTTATTTTTTTTCTTTTAATATTTTAAATAGAAATTTATATTGATGTCTTTAAAGTTTTAAAAACGATTTAGTCAGGTTAAACTTAAATAAAAATAAATAAATTTAAATTATTCTTCCAAGTAAAGTTATGAGAAGAATTGTGTTATTAAGAATTATGAGAAAAAGAATAACAAAAACAACAAGCTTCTGAAATATTATGATGGTGCCTAAGTTCGTGAGGTTTTATTTGTTGCAAAGAAAACGCACCAACTTGTCTTTTTAACTGATTTGAGTTACATTTATTTGCCTAAATAATCTATTTAAATCATTTTAGACTAACTTTCACTTTCATTACCTTCATTAAAATGGAGTTTCAGGTAAATAAAAATGAACGTTTCTGGCATCTACTTCTTTTCTGTTTTAATAAACATTTAAATCCTGCAGTAGCCACCAGAATGATTTGTTGCGTTTATTGAGAAAAGTCGGTCAGTTAACGAACAGTTTTTTTCAAAATTTTAACATTAAAAATTATGATTTAAACGATGCACCTTGATCAGGCCAACCTAGTTACGTTGATGAAGACTGTTTGAACAAATTTAATTATGTTTATTGGCGTCAATCGACACAAGCACTTTGACAAGTCATGCATTGTGTTCATAACACTATTTCTCGACATCTAGAGAAAATGAGATAAGTTCAAAAGCCCATTCTCAAAGAAAGTCATAAAAAATCAACGTTTTTTTTGATTTTTACATCTTTAGTCATTCGTCATCAATGTTTGGCTTCATGTTGCCCAATGACAAAGTTTGTTATTGAAGAGCTTAGATTATAAGTTCGTTTCTCTCCCCTGTATTTTCCCGAGAGCCATAATTGATTTTCATCTTTTTCGCTCCATGTCGAATCATCTTTCCCGACTCACTTTTGAAAACGAGGAAGCAATAACAACATGAATTGATCAATTTTTTGACCAAAAATCACCAAACTTCTTCAAATGTGAAATTGACAAACTACCAGAATGGTGGAAGGAATTGAACGATTGTGGCGGAGAAAATGTCAGGTATTGAGACTAAGATATTTGTTTTTTTTAAATTATTAATTAAATTCAATTTTTTATCTGGATTTTTTGTATGATTTTTATTCTCGATTACGATAATTGTAAAAACCGCACGAACTTTAGCACCAAACTAATATTAATTTAACCTTAGTTATTGTCTTTCTAATTTATAAGCATTTTTCAACAGGAATCTTTCATCTTCCATTTTTTTAAAAAGTTTTTTTTAATATCACTAAAATCACATGAAATGTCTTTCTTTTTTAAGTTTCAAATCATCCCTTTAAACTCATGATCATATGTTATTGAAAATTCGATTGAAAATGAATTAATTATTTATTGTTTATATAACGAATTGGGCAACAAAAATGAAAATTGGTCATCCAAATCTTAAATTATTTAACAATATTTTCGTTACAACCGATTTTTATTTTTTAAAAATTAAAGTATATCAAGGTGCGCAAATTTTAAAAACTATTAAAACCTTTAGTTAATATAGGTATAGTTTTCACTTTAATAATAAGATTTTTTTAATATTGAATCTGATTGTAAGATTTTATAAGATTGTATCATTTTATATATTAAATATTTTTTAATAATATTTCATTAAATGAAACCATTTATATGTTTTAAATGATGGGATCATTTCGGGGATAATAAATATCAATCATTTTTTAGTAAACTATGAGGGGCCTTACTTGGATGTATTATACCGTTTACTTTTAATCAGAAATAGTTTTCTCTAGCTGATGTTACAGATTTAAGATCACCTATAGCACTTTTGATGACTTCAAAATTTTGACATAATTTAAAGCGAAAGTTCAAATATGTTAATAGTAAATTACTTTATTTTTTACAAGCTATATCGATTACAGAGAATATTTCCAATTTATAAACTTTGTAAATGATCTTATCCAAATATTGTATTCACTTTTGAAATGGAAAGGACCACAAGATCAGATTTAGTCATTTTACTTGAAAGAGTTAAGAGTTGTAAAATTTCAAACTCGAATCTATCAAAACTAACCAATATTGGTTTGCAGAGTTTTATAAGGCTCAATGTTGACTTTTGAGTCATTTGATAATGAAGTTGATATACTTTAAAATTGATTTTCAATAAATGAAATTATAAAAAGGTATTTAAATTAAATCATAAAAATACTGTTGAATCTATTGATTTCAAAACAAATATTTTAATAAATAAAATTGTAAAAAATGAAAAGTAGTCTAAAATTACAATACTCAGAGGAGCCAAATTTTTAAATTATTTCAAGAAAATTAAATCCCTGTTTGCTTAAAAATTGGTATTTTTACAAATAAATGTAGAAAATATTTTTCCAATAAATCGTGCTTAAACGTGCAAGGTAATTCACTCAATCATAATAAAGTAGTTTAAAGTATGTTTTTATGACATATGTTACAATAGTTTTAAACTACATAAACAGTAATAATTCCCTTATTTTTTATTACACTGAAGATACAGTAATGTTTTGCGCCTATTTATATTGACCATAAATTTAATGTGAAATGCCTTTATTTTTGTAAATGTACATTTTTACTTTTTTGTACCGGTGTATGTTTAACTCTGCTATGTATTTTTTATCATTTTTTAATGATTTTTAGGAATGTAAAGTTTTTTATCCCTGTAACGAAGAAAAAAAGTTTATTTTTATTTAAAAGAAAAAAGAAAGAAAACAAAGAAATGAATGACGAAAGAAAATTATACCCCCCCGCCCGCTGTAAAATAATTATAATAATTATGATAATGATTAGAATTAAAAAAAATCAATAATTAATAATAATAAATTGCTGTTTTTTACTACCGGTATTTCGTTCGGGATTCTTACTTACGCTAAACCATATTCTGTGCTCAAAACAATTCAATTACCAAATTCAAGTTTACTGAACAACATTATTCAATAAACGATCAATTCCATTATCTTTTCGCGAAGAATAATCACCATTGACTCCTTATCACTAACAAAGACCAAGTTCCGATTCGTCTATTCCGTATTCTCGAGTCATCTATCGTCCGATATCGAAATCAATTCATTCGCTCTTTTCAGAAATTATTTGATAATTCAGTACACTTTGACAGTATCAAGTTCAAAGTATATTTCAAAGTTTATTTCTTATTATCAGAACATTTTTATAAAGGTTTTGCTTGTTTATCATAACCGAATATTCTTTCCGTTAGTTGTTTGTTAAATTAATAAAAGTTTTAGTAAAAATTATTTGATTATTTTTCTTTTTTGTTAAAAGTGGTTTTACTACATTAGTTTATTTGTTAGTTAAATTACTTTTACACTTTTCATAAAATATATAACTTTATATATATATATATATACATTCTAAGATAGAAAGGTCACTTTGATTAAAGTTTCAGTCAGACAAGGCAAATTTTTATCATTGCCATTTTAAAGAATTCATTGTATTTAAGTTCTATTTAAAATATTTATAATTACAAATTATTTATTATGATGAAAAATTATGAAAAGATATTTGAAAAAAATTACAAAGTGATCCACAAGTCACATTAAGGATATGATTTTTACAGTAAATTATCGGTTACATGAAAAAATCTTTAGAGTTTTTAAGTTTAATAAAAAATATTATCAAAATAAAAATCTTTTTATGTCATCTGTTTCTAATAAATATCAAGAAGTTATCGGATCTCTCTTTTGTAAAACGTTCTTGTCTAGTCTAAAGACTTTAAAAGTTACTTGTAAAATGCGTTTACAATACATTAAAATTAAATAATTAATTGCATTGATTAAATCTTTAATTCTCTTTCGATCACTGATGCTTTTACCATGAAGGACAAATTGATGGTACTTCCTTGGATTATCAAATTTCATTAATGTTTTATTTGATAAAGAGCTTTTCCTTTTATGATTGAGAAGACATCGTCCATGAGATATGTAT
This sequence comes from Girardia tigrina, assembly GCA_001938485.1. Taxonomy (NCBI): domain Eukaryota; kingdom Metazoa; phylum Platyhelminthes; order Tricladida; family Dugesiidae; genus Girardia; species Girardia tigrina. The sequence goes on from MQRK01218779.1 coordinate 9,288, forward strand.
TTCAATGACATCACTGCAAACTGTAACATTATACTCTAGATCCAGTAACAAATCATAATTTTGGTTGATGGGAACCATTACAGAGTTCTGTTGGGTTTTGGACTATTTGATTGTCTTCAATTTTCTCAGTTACGGAACATTTATTCATTATCATTGAATTTTAAAATTCAATTTTTTAGTATAAGTATATATATACACATCATTTTTTAAGTACGGCCTATAAAATTCATGAGGAAAGCTTCAAAGACCACCTGATATTTATTGATTAACAACACTTTGAATTCAAGGTTTGAATTACCCGTTGCCCTCCAACTGTCAATTTTGATATCATTAGACTTTTCTGGAGAAGTCCATTCCAACAATATATAATTTTATTTAACCTGTAAAGCGGTAAACCCTAATATTTACCCGTTTTCAGTTTTAGCTGGGACTAAAACACTTGGGTAACAATTTCAAAGAGTGGTAAATTTGTCCAAATTCTGACTTCAATGACCTATAAAATTTTAATATTTGATTTGAGATTTATTATTGTGTCTTTATCACTCATTCAAAATTTGACATGCAACGGACCACCAAAATTTAGACATTGACACAAAGTGGTCCCCCTGGACAACGTTGCACATCATTGAGCATCCATATAAATCGTACTTTTAACAGGATGCAAATCATGGTGATAAAATTTATGCAAAATTAATAATGTCTCTTATTAAAATTAATGACATAAAATATCTGAAATGTTTATATTTATTAAAATCTGTTTTCAGACAAACCTTTTTATGACAGAGTTCGTTGATTTCAGCAGACACTTAATCGAAAAATCAACAAACTATTAATTTGAGTGAATCAATATTTTCTTGTTTATAATTATATTAATTATTTTAATGATCATAATTTAATTTAGTTTCATATCGCCTCGAAGTCAAATAGTGGGGACATATTCCTAACGCCTATGGACAATAAAAAACAATATACCATATCCGTAAATCATGATCTTTTTATGATTCAAAAGCGACATTTGATGGACTGTCTGTACACAATCACAGTGAGTTTATTTGTGGACGAAAATTAATTTTTAATGAATCCAATAAATGTAGAACAGAAGACCTCAAAATATTGATACAACTCATATTTCTGAATGGTTCAAAGGAATAGGGAAAAGTGAAAGTAAATCAAATATCAGTTCTTCTTCCACATTAATTGGAACAAAAGTCAAAGAAAACACATTAGAATGTTCAGAAAATAGAAAAAGCCAAGCTCAGTGTAATACTGAAAGCAGAGAGAGAATTAAGTTCACTCCATTACAGTCTGCAACGGTCACAAATAATCATTCTCAGTAAAGTTTTATAAACAAGTTATCTTTTCATTTTATATTTTTTTCATAAAGAGTAACTTTATTTTTGAAACTTTCTTTGCTTCTTCATCACTTAAAAATATGTTTTTGAGAAAAAAGATTTATTTTAACGTTACATATATGAGAATCAAAAATATATACTAATTATGATCAAAATCATAATGGAAAAAAATCAGTATGAAAAAATCCATTTTATTAAGAACAAATATTAATAAAATGTTCGTTTATGATGTTATAATAATTTTTATACAAATTTGTAAAATTTTCAAAAGTATTTCAGATTCCCCTATTTAAATTTAGTACTACTGTTATAAATTTTATATATTAATCAGCAAAATGTATATTTTTTTTTATTTTTTTGTTAAAAAAAGTTAAATTATTTGTAGTTTTTTAAAATTTGTGAAAGTTAAAAATATTTTAATAAGAATGTGTATTGAGGATAACATTCTAACATAAACATGAGACGATGAAGATTTTATCATTACAAAGACAATCTTGCAAACAAAATATTACAAACAAATAACTGAATGATTTTTTTGTTACAGATACATTTAAAAATTAATAAATTATGGTGCACAGTAGTATTTCTGTTCCGAATCGAAAATATTTTATTATTATAATTTTGTAAATAAAATTTTAGACACCTAAAATACATTTTAAGGTCAACTTTCTATATATACATATATATATATATATATATATATATATATAT
>MQRK01218779.1:11642-25816 GCA_001938485.1 Girardia tigrina
GTTCTATCCTTAAACATAACCAATGATCAAGAACCTTACTCGATCGACTCATTTGCGAGTGCTCGCTAATCCGGGTTTTGAGATGACGATTTGTCTCTCCGATGTACGAGTTTTGACACAGGCAAAACGATTGTTCTAAAATGTATTCATAAATTTAAATAAAAATTGATGTTTCAAGTGGATTCTTTTTGAAGAAATGATAAGAATCAAAAGATGTAAGTTTAAAAAAAACATTTAAGTTTTAGAAAATCAAAAAGGATTTTAAATTTATAGAAATTGTTGATGGCCCTCAATAGTCCTTGCACATTTAAATTTGATTATACGTATATATTAAGACATAAATAAATCTTAATGAATATAAAGGATTACGTTTTTTCTGTATATCATTTTGTCCTTTAACTAACGGATAACTCTTAATACTAGTAGTATCACTACTCATATTTTCAATAACATTTTAGTTATTATTTATTCTAATATTAAAATTATTACAAATTTTTAATTATAGTTATATTCTAATAGTTATAAGTCACAAAACATACGTCAGTCTGAAAATTCATTAAATAAATAGTTATTTAATCATGTTACGGTTATAATTCAATATATCCTGATATACAGAGACATTTATTAAGTTTTAATTATTATTATTATAAATGTAAATAAATATATTTAACATGTTTAAAACGACATTTGTATTTAATCTGCTTTTTTGTCGAATATACAAATTTTTATTCATTTTAAAACAAAACAGTTATGTTAATTATTTTATATATAAATCTTTTATTAAAAACTTTATTTTCTCATATGATATATTTTAAATCGATTTTAGTACAGTTGAATTCCGATATTTCTTGGCAGCGTAAAATTTAGACCGATCTTATGAAATAAGAATTTGTTGTTTAATATTTAATAAATAATATTTCAAGTTATGGCCTTCCAAAATATTAAATAAATTTACGTGGTGTCGACAAATAGTCCTTAGACTCATACAAAAATATAAATAAATCATTTGCATTTAGAACAAAAACTATGCACATAAATAGATAAATTTTATTTTCTTTATAAATACTTTTTATTGGCAGGCACTTCTTTGAACAATACACCGACGAAAACAGAGTATTTTAGAAGAAAGTAACACTCTTTCCATAGAAAATATCTTGTACAATTTTTTTCGACTATTCTCCAACCTAACAAATTTTTTGTCGGGTGATTGAACAAGGCGAAATCATACCAAGCCATGTTAGGGTGATACTGTGACTATAAAACTAGTAAAAAAATGTTTTTTACGACTAGAGTCATAGTTCAGGGAGCATTTTGGAGTGTGGCGTATTGAATGCGAACTACAGTTGTACACTGTCCGATTTTGTTTTCATAATTCAGTTTGCATTTTTAGCGGCAGTCGATGATTTTCAGGGTGAAAAGAAGCTTTAACCTTCTCGACAATACCGAATTTTTAGAGATTATTAAATAGTTAATTATTATTAGGCATACTAAAAAAATTATTTGAAGACTACAAGAACAATATTTTTTCCTCGGTTTTTCAAAATTTTCATTGAAAGAAATTATATATTATACAATATTAAATATTGAATTTAAAAATAAATAATATAGGAAGTTATTATCGTTCTATTTTTTTTAAAATTTATAAATAATATTTTATAAATTAATACTGTAAATTATTTTTTTATTGGAAAAAATCTGTTAGAAATTGTATCTCCAATTTTATCAATTTGATTTTTTTAATCAGTATTTCTGAGTTTTTAGGACAATCATTAAAACTTTAGTAAAAATATTTTATTGCAATAAATTTTATTTAACACAAAAATGTTGTGATAAACATTTTTATTATTGTTTTGTACAAAACTTTATATATAATAATTTTTATTTTTGATAGAAATTATTTTTTAAAACATTTTAAAGCATGTTTTCACTGAATATTTCTAGTAATTTTCTATTTTTATTTTCTATTATTTATTTGTAATGAAAATTTGCTTGTAGAATCACAGACTTCTCATAAATTCTAGAGATAAAATGAATATTTCTTTGAAAAGAATAATTAATAATTATTATGAAATATGAAAAACTTTATAAATAAAAAACTTAATAAGCCAACAACTTACATTAATTAAATTTATCATTTATCATTTTAGTTAACATTTTTTTTCATTAATTTCGATAATGATTTTAATACAATATTATTATTTCTAACACAAATAATCCTTAAAATCCAATATATTTTTCAAATATTTTTTTATTAATAATATTTACTTTTTTAATGGATAAATTTAAAGAATTTTAATTTGGCTGTCTATACAGTAATCATTTATAAAATTACATTAATTATTTGTAACTTAAATTACCATATTTCTTACATTTTTTGAATAAAAAAATCGAAAAAAATAAGAATAATATTTATTTTTTAATAGTTTTTTTATTATTAATGTAATTGTATTACTTTTAATTATTTTTTATACTTTTATTCCTGATATAATAATGATATAATTTTCAAAATTTAAGTTCTTGCTGTAGCTTTTGTAATTTAAGCAGCATTTTTAATTGTAAATTCATGATAAGCATTATACTTTTTGACGAGTATAGTATGAAAAAGACTATCAAAGAATTAACAAGCTTCAATTAACAAAATAATCATTCTTTCAATGAAAAAATAATAGCGAGTTGTGAAGAACAGACAGTTTGAGCTTTTCCAAATTAGAAGCATAATTAGAAAATAATATTCGTAATTCAAATCAAATATTTATTAATATAAATGAAAATAAAAGCGCCATGTTATTAGGTTGATGCGAAAGCAATGTCGTTTTTAATGTATTTATTGTTCATTGGTTGAAATATTTAGAAAATCATTAATAAATAGATTCATATTTAAATTTACTTTAAAGCTTAAACATTACTCTATATTAAAGATATCAAGTATGACATTATTGTTGTTAATTTAAGGTGTATTTATTTATTTTAGAAATGTTAGAAAAGAAGGAAATGAGAACAATTTTATTCTACGATTTCAAAATATGTCGAAAAGCGACAGAAACGGTTCGGAATATTAACAATGTATTTGGACAACATACCACTAATTTACGAACAGTACAACGTTGGTTTTCTAAGTTTCGTAGTGGCAACGAGAGCCTTGAAGGTGAAGAACACGGTAGTCGACCATCACAAGTTGATGACGACCATTTGAAGAAGTTAATCAATGCTGACCCGCATAAAAATTCACGGGAAGTCGATCAAGAACTGAACGTTTACCAATCAACAGTTGTTCACCATCTGATGAGAATCGGGAAAGTGAAAAAGCTGGACAAGTGGGTGCCGCACGAATTAAATAAAAATAAAAAATTCGTCGTTTTAAAGTGTGTTAGTCTCTGCTTTTGCGTAATCAAAGCGACCCGTTTCTGGATTGAATTGTAACGTGCGATAAAAAATGGATCCTATACGACAACCAGTGACGTTCATCTCAATGTTTGGATTTCAATGAGGCTCCAAAGCCTTTCCCGAAGCCAAAATTACCACAAAAAAGTCATGGTAACTGTTTGGTGGTCCGCACACGCTTTAATCCATTACAGCTTCCTAAAACAAGGCGAAACAATCACAGTGGAAAAGTATTGTCAGCAAATTATTATGCACCAAGAAATGCAAAAAACGGCCAGCATTACTCGATAGAAAGGGGCCAGTTCTTCTGCATGACAACGTTCATCCACATGTTGCAAGAAAGACCATGTTGAAGTTAAACAAACTGGAATATGAAACTTTGCCTCATCCACAGTACTTACCAAACCTTTCTCCTACAGACTATCACCTTTTCAAACATTTCAGCCAGTTCCTTCGTGAAAAATGCTTCAGAAACCACGGAGATGTTGAAAGAGTCTTGGACCACTTCATCGCCTCTAGAACTCCAGAATTTTATGAAACTGGAATAATAAAATATGTTATCCGTTGGCAACAGTGTGTTCAACGTAATGGTTATTATTTTGACTAATAAAGTTAATTCGAAAGAAAGTTATGTTCATTTAAAGTTGACGGTTAAAAAACGACATTTCTTTTGCATCAACCTAATAAGATATAATGTTTGACACTATAGAATTAAATATTAGGATGTGGCGATATATATATATATATATATATATATATATATATATATAAAGCAAGCAAAAGCAATACATAATTCAAGTTTTTTCAAAATGAATTAAATCTTTAAAAATTCAAAATTAATTTAAATAAATTGTAAGAGAGGGGAAGATCGTCTTGAAGAAAGAAGAGGGGAGACATCAAAAATATAAATAAACATCCTATATTATAAATAGGAATTTTTTTCGAAATTCTAAAACAAGGATCATTACATACAATTAAGTATATAAAAATAAAAATGAAATTAGTAAATAATATAAATTAAATATAAAAAATGTCTAAATACTTCATCTCTTTATTTCAAATATTAATTCAATAAAAGTATAAAATTAATACACAACATATTTCAATAGACTCAAAGAAAAAAGCATAATTGATCATTTAAATTACAATCTTTTTAAAAGTCTTCTCTGAAAGGAAAACGTTTTATACTGAAATAAAATTTATTCTAATGTTTTATTAAAATTCTTTGAAAATGTACTTTCATTTAAATACTTTCTTTTCTTTTAATGATTTTTATTCTATGACAAATAATAGAAATAAAATAATTATATAACAAATAATGCTTCCTATTTAAAAAAAATATTAAATAATAAATTATAGAAAATGTTAAAAAGAGTGTGCACGAAACAGAACAAATGTTACATATTTGTTCATTTTCTTTGAAAAAATAATAAAGAAAATCAAAAAATGTTAAATATTACTTTATTAAATTAGTGGAAAGCGAAAAAGACGTTATAAGCAATGAGCATCAAACAAGAAAATTAGGTCACATATAGAGTCTACAGTAAAATCGCTATATATTAAATAATCGGTATTTTTAATACTTTGATCAGTATTTTTTAAATTATTTGATCAGTAATTTTTTAATTATTTGATTAGTATTATTTATTTTTGATCAGTAATTAATAAAAAATTGATCAGTATATTATTTTTAATTGATAAGTATTTAATTGAATAGGCACTGAAAAAAATATTTATTGAAGCGCATTAACGTTCTGCAAAATCTCAACGAATCCATAATAATTTTCTTTTGAAAAAAGAAAACAAATTATAACAAAACTTAAACATTTATTCAATTAATAATGCTTTTGTTGTTTTTAATGGTTTTAAGTTTTTCATCAATTGGAACATCCTTTGCAGCGGGCGGTGGTTTCACATATTTTAGTCTTAGTGATAATCCAATTGAATGTTTGTACATGTATTACTTGAGAAAATTTGGATAAGTACATTTTTCTTCAATCCATTTGCTGGCATATTATCACTGTTTGATTGAATAACAATCGAAAAGGTAAAAGCTCTCTTCTTAAATTGGTCAAATGTATTCCATCCCATTTCTTTGATATTTTGCACTTGTTCTTCACTTGAGTTGATTTCGTCGCCTGCTGGACAATAATACTCTGTTGAATTTTCAAGTATTGTTGAAGTAACTTTTTATTGCTTTTTGTCCATTGTTAACCTTTAGTTCATTTTTGCAGTACAATAGTTGGTTTTTCTTTAAATTGTTTGCGTATTGTTTTGACCATTTTGAAATTGCATCCAAAATTTTTTTCAAAAAACAGAGATAAATGCATTCTTTCTGTGAATATTTCTTCTTTTTTTATAACCACATTGTGCGATTCTAGTGGTGTCGACGAGGAAATGAAGTACCTTGTTGTTTGTGGTGGCTGGAACAGTAAAAATTGAAGATACCTGATCCGGTGGTTTTTTGTGGTTCGGCGTTACCGGTTTCACGCTGAATCTTTAACTTTTCCCGAAGAATTGTGTTTGTTGCATTTGCATGGTTTAAGATATTTCTGTGCTTTGTGACCAAATTTGCGCTGATAATAGCACATGACAGCCTGGTCTTGGTTTTCGCTTTTGTCGATTCTCCTTTTGAGTTGATTTATTTCATTCGTGAGTTCCTCAATTTGGACTAGGAATGGATTTGTTTCCGCAACATTTATACAGTTTGGTTGTTTAATCCTGAGTATATCATCCGCAAGTGAGGCTAGGTGTGATAAATCTTGGTTCCCATTCGCGAAGAGATGTTTCTGTATGTCAATCAGAAGTGCCCGCAGGAAGACGTCCCGTAGAATTTGATCGCCCTAGGAAGTTGGTCCGTGTTGAGCACGAAGACGCCATAGAATCCTTAGGTCCTCCGATGGAAGTCGGTCACCCATGCCGTTAGCGGAGAAAAGTGCATTGTCCATTTTCGCTGGAGATCTTGGACAATTTGAAAATGGCCTCGACTTGTCGAAACCACATGTCTGCCGCATCGAATTGCGGCAGTTTCGTAGAGACTTGGTTGCAATCAAGCGAACCAGTTCTGATACCATTGTAAATTTCATCCACCGATTATTAAAAGAACAATAAAACACGATTTTTGAAAATTTTATTATTTGATAATTTTGATTATTAAAACAACAATAGTTATTTTAAAATCTTTTTTTAATAATTAAAAGTAATATTTTTAATTTAAGTAAATGCAGTTTACAATAATGAATTTTAATTTTAAAATTTATTTTAAATTTTTAAAGAAATTAGTCTATTAAAATATTTTAAAAATTGTGATATTTTAAATTTAAAAATTTAGAGATTGTAAAATATAAATTAAATTTTTAATGTTTTCATATTTTTATTACACTATATTTATTCTTTAAGATTTGTGAAAAGAAAATAATTTTCATCAGAAGTTTTATTTAATAAAACAGAAATTTGTATTGAAATACAATTTAGAAATTATGTCTAATTTTCAATTCGACTGGAATACTGGTTTGCCAAATATTTCCGATCCTAACGTTCATAGTAGTACAAAATGAAAATGAGACGTTCTTCGAATAATTTTTGGTTCTATTAAAACGGTATTTAGTTAAGATAATTTCTTTTTACGTGGGTTTAAAACATCTTTTGAGATATTATCTCAATTTTTTATGTCATTAGTTTTATTTCTAATAAACATTTCACATTTTATTGGGTTGTTGCATAAGTTCCCACCGTTTTTAACCATTTATTTTCAAAGAAATCAAAGAATTTTAACAACCAAAATAAAGACTTAGTTAATTATATATTTAATGAAATCATAAAATTTTAACAGCAAAAATAATAATACTTCAATCGATTATGTACTCTCCTTCATTGTTCATTACTTCTTCCAATCTTTCCACCAGTTTGTTGATTCCATTTCGACAGAAATCCTTCGGTCGAGTCTCGAAGAAGTTGTTGAGCCAATTCTCAAGATGATCCTGATTTTCGAAGCTTAGACCCCTCATTTCATTTGAAAGGTAGCAGAAGAGATGGTAATCCGTCTGTGGGAGGTCTGGGGAATAGAATTCCCATCTTCCTTCACAATATCCCCGAGTGGGTTCTCCTTCATCCCGATTGGTCTTCCGGAACGAGGAGCGTCGTTGAGGTCGAAAGTACCGTGTTTGAACCTGGTAAACCAATCCCGAGCACTTCTCTCAGCTATAGCGTCCTCTCCATACACGGAACAAATATCTCTGGTAGCTTCACTCGCTTTTTGACCTCGATTAAAGGCGAAAAGAAGGAGGTGCCGAAAATGCGATTTTTTGTCGACTTGACAATCCATTTGACGGTTCTAAAAAAAGACAAAAAAATAATATATGCAAAAAACGATTACTTTAATCTTGTAGTGCATAGAACGGGCTTTCTAATGGTATATAACACATCGCCAAACATCAAAGTCTTTGTAGAACAAATAGTTTCATGTAACGGCGGAAACGTATGCAACAACCCAATAATAAGAAGAAATATGAAAAAAACAAAAAGAAGAAGAAATATTGAATAAAGGAAAAATATGATTATGACTTTAAATATAAATAAATAACAGATGCTATTTTATTTTAAAATAGTTATCATTAGATTTACAAAAACAAAAATATTTTGCAATTCTATGATTAATTATTTTATCATTATTTATTTATTAAAATTATTAAAAAATCTGAAAAATTGATTTATAAATATTTTTATATTTTTCGTTAAATTGATAAAAAGTTTTTTTCAAAATATAATATTTTTTCAAAAAATTTCTGCTTTGTTATGAATTTGTCGTGGAGTCAAATCCAGACTCTCAATAAAAATTGAAAACTCTTCAGTGTTTGTGAAATATGTTTTGTTTGTTTTATAATAATCAGTTTTGAGCACTTTAAATTTTTGACATTTTTCATATTAAATTTACTATATTTTATTATTTTTTAAAAATTGATTTAGAAATATCAATAATGTTGTATATTTTATCTCTACTTCAGCATCATATTAATTATAAGTTACCAAAATGTTTTGAAGATATATTATATCATAATAAATAAAAATAATCAACAGATTTAAATTTAAAGTTACAAATTATAAAGGGTTAATTTAAATTTTTATCTCGCCTGAATAATTTATTATTTTTTAATTTAAAGGGTAAAATATTTTTATGTTAATATGCTTATTCAATATTTTAAAATAAAATGATATAATAAAAAAGCAAAAACGTTTTTAAAAATAAAATATTTTAATGTGTTTTTAAATATTTTAAAAAATTTAAAAATGATATAATAAAAGAAAATCATAAAAAATAAAATATCTATTTATAAATAACAAATATCTTTTAATGTATCTATTAAATATCTTAAAATTAAATATGTCAAGAAAACAAAAATATTAAATATTTATTTATAAATAAAAATATTTTTAATAAACAATTTTAAATAAACTTTGAAATAAATTTTGAAAATAAAGTTTAAATAATTTTTGAAATAAATTTTCAGGATTTTAAAAATTTAATCGAAAAGAATTTAATAGATTAATTTTGGTTGAGATAATTAAATTATCAGGAAAATTTGTTTTAAATATGTGAACATTTAGAACGCTTCCTGTTTCTTCAAACTTTTCGAAGAAGCTTCTAATACTTTTTTCGGTTGGAATATTTTTCCATTTAAGTCGTTGAAGTTATCTTCTTACTAAAGTCATTGACTCATGCTTCGCAGATAAAATAACAATTTTTACACGCTGATTTACATCCATTTTGAATCTTATGCTTAAAACAGTCACAACAATTAATACATTTAAACAAAATGTACTTTTAATTAAATTTTAAAGAATAAACTTCAAGTTGATTTTATAATTAAAAAGAAATACAATATAATTTAAAAGTTATTGCAGTTTAAAACCCAGTAGTTACTTTATGACCCCCTTGTATTTTAATACTATCAATTTACAATTTAATACAATTAATTTCCTTTTCCTATCGTTTTAATTTTGTATTGTTTGTTTTTTTCTGACAGAAAATGAAATTCCCGGATGACTTTAAAAATCTTCGAAAATTGATTTCATAAAAAAATTGTTATTGAAGTTCAGAAATATTTATGGTATAAAGGTTTGAAACAACGTGCTTCTCACCCAAGTCCAGATCTGCTTCAGAATAAGAAAATATCAAAAATATCAAAAGAAAATATCAAAACCATCTCTACCTAAAAACACAACATTAAAAATATAACCATTAGACGAAGAAATAATTTACTGTTTTAAATCCAACTACCGTCGTTTACTGATCAATACCTTGAGGGAAAATCTGTATTAGGTTTTCTAAAATCAATAATTCTCAAGGACAAGATGTACATTGGTGGTTTGATATGGGATAATGCTTCATTGAAAACTGCTTGAATAAGGAGCTAAAAGCTGTTTTAAATTCTCCACTTTATGAGATCTGCGTTCAAGAGCTACTTAATGTTACACACGACGAAATCAAATCACTTGAAATCGCATTTGGTTAGTTAAAAGTAACCAATGACAACCTTTGAACCTAGGTAACTGTGGATGTCAATGAACTGATCGGTGATATGATAATGGGAGTACAAATTATTCGTTCGTTCAGAATATCCTTCAAACAAAAAGTACAATTGATAGAAGCGATAATGACAAAAGTTGACTCACCACCATCAACATGTGAAGCATTAATAGCGTTAGAAACGGGATAACATTAGCTTGAGATTTAAGATTTTCAGCTAACCACAGTTTTACAGTTACAAAATATAGTCTAGTTTGTTAGATTTCAACATCGTAACAGGTCCGTAAAAAAGAAGCTAACTGATTATTAAAAGGCAAAATGAACTATGAGAAACGAAATGAAGTACATATGTATGCATGAATAAATTTTTATAAGCTTTCAGCTACATTTTAAAGTTTTCTTAAATAAGTCATATTCCAGGTCATTAAAGAGAAGCATAAAAAATAATTACCACATTTTTACTTAGTCTTGTTATTTTGTAAACATATTCGCTATAACGCACTTGGAATATAATTTTGCCTACAGTGTTTGGCCCTAAGAACTGCGTTACAACGGGGGAGTACTGTAGAAATAAATAGCCAATACATCTTGGTTTGAACTCCTGTCTTGTTTATAAAGATTTAGTTCTCAGAAAATTCTTATCATCGGGGTGTGTTTTAATTGGGCATGAATATTTACATTAATTATAAAGCTTCTTGATTTATCTTTCATATTTCAATATATTATTTTTTTATAATAATGACGTTATGACTTTCTAATATCTTTAATTAAACTTAAGATTTACCTCATTTTAGTGTGAGATGGAAGCAACAGCAGAAAAATTAAGGTTTTACGTTTACATGGAATATAAAACGCATCGGAAGCGAAAATTATACATGGAAAAATTAGGAACGTGTATGTTTGGGAAGCGTCATAATTAAATACGATACGTCATTAAATACAATACATCATTGTATATCAGACTTCAAAAGCGATGAGCGGCAAAGTTTTGTAGATTCCATTAGGTTAGGACATCTAAAAAGTGTTAGCTCAGAGAAAAATGTTCAGATAGTGACTCCTATTTCCAGAAGACCCATGGTTATCTATCCGAAATTCGGAACACGTTACTGGTTTTAATCAAGTTGCTAATCATCACGTTCTAAGAGAAAAGTTAGATATGCTGAATCTTCGTAGCGTATTAGTTCCTCAAGTTTTAAGAAATATAAATCGACAAAATCATGCAACGGCTTCGCACGATATTTCGATTTTTCTCGAGTAGATTAATCATACCATTTTGAAACAATACTTTTTCGTTATTGATAAGTCATGAATTTACCATCGAAATTATGGAAGCAAACAAATAAATATGACAAAGTTTTCTGTAAGAAAAAAAGCTGCGAAAACTCTTGCGTTGTTGTCTATGATAAATGGTTATTGACACTTAAGATAACCATTTTATGCCAACTTGTTTTGAAATAAATTGGTTTTTTAAGTAAATACATTGTCAGTCTTTAATTGCAATACTAACAGAATATAAATAAAATTTATCACTATTCTCAATAGCTTATGCTTGTTATGACTCAACTTATGAGACTATGCTTTCATAATAAGTAAGAAAGTTATTATCATGTTTTTTATTCAGATTGAAAGTTTCTTGGGATTCTCTAATATGATCTTCATCAGAGCTTTTTCTATGCGACTGAGTATGTTCAGCAATTTTGATGAAGAGGTGACTATTTATCTCTCCATGGGTACCAAGATTCGCATTGGGGACACTAATAAACCAGATTTGCTTTCATGCTAAACGGTGTATTTAAATAAATTTTTCGAGAAAATGGCTTTTAATGTGTTTTAATTAATACCGTCCTCAGGGCTATTAAAAAACTAATTTATTTTCAGTCTCAAATTTGCTTATTTTTTACCTTATTCTATTTATCAAAGTTGTCAGAACTCTTTCTATTATTCTATAATCTCAACATAAATTAAAAAAAAGATAAGGACTTTCTTTAATGCTAAATCATGAGAGAGAACAAAAAAGAAGTATAATATAATTTCTAATAATTTATTTTAATTAATTTGTACAATTTTTTTATTGTCAATTATTTTCTAATCAAACTTTTCCTTTTTATTTATTTGTTTGTTATTCTTTGTTTACTTATGAAGTTAATTAATTTTCCTATGTAATTATTTAAATTTTAAGAATTTTTTTGTTATTATTATAATAATATTATAATTATTATTAAGAATCTGAAAAAATCAATGACAAATCTTTGAAAACATCAAAAACGATATTTGAGTCAGAAAAATTTATTAATATAAAATTTTCCTTTTTTGAGATGTATTTTGCTGGATTTTCTACAATCTTCAGACAAAATTTTCAATAATTATACTCTTATTGCATTATGTCATCACCTTAAGTAATAGCTTATTAAATACTTTCAACAAAGGGAGAGAGGCTTGTTTGAACATTAATTGACGAATTAAGTGATTCGATCAATAGTGACTCACAAGAGACCCTGTCCCAAATAATTTGTACAACAAATTTCCATATGCTCAGCAATATTGATATCAATCAATATGTGCTCCGGAATCTGCTTACAGAGTTGTCGCGATGTCTTTACAATGCATAAATCATTACACCCCTTACAAGAAATGTGAAAAACAAGATTGAAGCAGAATTTTGTGACAAACTGTGTCATGGGGGAGGAGACTTCGGGAAATGTGCCGTCAAATTGAAATGCAGAAGTATTTAATGAAAGAATTCTATGACAAAGCGTGATAAGGGCGGGAGGGGGGTCAGGATTTTTGTGATGAAATGTGACGAGGGGGGGTGTGAAATCTGCTAAAATCTCGCGACATAATTTATGGACAGCCCCTGAATACTTTGTTGAAAGTATTTAATTAGCTATCAATTAACGTGACAGTGAAATCACAATGTTTTTTTCTGAAGATGGCAGAAAAACCACCAAAATAAATCGAGAAAAAAAGAAATTTTTTATCAATAAAATTTTCCTATTCAAATGGTGTTTTAGATTATAATTATTATTTATATTTCAAATTTTTATCAAGCATTTAAATATAAGTTGTTAAACTTCCTTTAAATTATTTGTTTATATTATATACAATTTTTTAGTAATCATTGTATTAAAAAGTAAATATCAATATAAAAAGTGATGTATGGAAAATTATTATTATTTTTTTCATTTTGACACAATCTCATTTTATCATTCTTAAGCGTAATTAAATGACATAAAAAGCACTTAAATAATCCTCAAAATTTCCCGATAAGAATGGTGTAATTGTCAAAACATTGATAGAGGTTGTTGCAGTCGTAAACAAAAGAAACAACCAAGTAAACAAACTCATAGTCGAAACGACGACAGACAATGTAAATGGAATAATTAAAACGAGCAATAAAATTATTATTTGCTAATTTCTTTTAAAAACAAATTCTCACAAATAATTAATTTATAAATTTTGATTCAATCAAAATCAAAATTTTATGTTCAATATAATTTTATTTGATATTGATTTAAGTAAATGTTTGTTTGGGGGACAATTCTATAAATTAATGATCCTTTGGGACACCATAATTAGTCTTGGTCAATTATATTTAGGAATGACGAAATTATTTGATATTTTAATGTAAATCAAATATGATTGACAAACATCTTTATCTTGTCATTTAAATAATTTAAAGGAACATTTATAAATATTTTATGTGCGGAATAGTTTAATTGGTAAATAAATAAATTTTATATATATATATATATATATATATATATATATAAGGAATATAAATATGACTACGTGCTTGAAAAGACAATTTCATCATCTGGTCAATCCACATCATGTACCAACCTAAAAGAGTTTACGGCAACATACCAAACCTAAATATTAAATTATTGGATTAAATTAATTTTATTTCATTTTTCGTAAAAAGTAAACCAAATGCACTAAACGCGATCCATTCCATTCTCACTAACAACACTTGCCAGCTATCAATTGCAATTTGAGAAAATGATATGTTTTCTCTATCGTTCTGTACTTTACGAGGTAACGGAGACATATGATAAAGATAACAACTAACAGCCAAGCAAAAGGTAATCTTTGAAATGAAAATTCTTACACTCTGTAAGAAGTGGTTGCAACGTCTATATCAGAATTCATTTTTTTAAACACCAAAATTTATTACTATCACAATTCACATTTCTAAAACAAATTTTCCTGTTAATTTAATTTAATTATCTCGACCCAAATTAATCTATTAAATTCTTTTCGATTTAAT
>MQRK01218782.1:12332-32660 GCA_001938485.1 Girardia tigrina
TCCTGGATGTTGCAGGGTGAGTCCAGCTCGTTCTCTAGCTAAGTTTTTTCCTGTAAAAGGTGTTTTCAACACGCAGTCCACATGATATCGCCATCTCGGTAAGCAGCTCTCCGTTCTCCAGTTGCGTAGATACCTAAAACCGATTTGCACTCTTCGGTGCTCTTCAACCTACAATTAAAGTCTCCTCCAATTAGTAGTTCCATTTTCTTTTCTCTAGCGAATTTCTTCTCCTTCTCGATTTCCTCCTGCAACTTCTGATAAAAATTCTCTTTTTCCTCATGTGTATACCCACAGTCCGTCGGGGCATACACTCCGATTAGTATAATTGATTTCCTGATGTACCTGCAAATAAAAAGCCGATCATTAATTGGTCTAAAATCCAGTTTGGTCGGGTCATTATAGTAGTTATAGTAGTAGTTGTGACACCAATTTTAAGTTTTTTATAAATTTTCATAAAGACATTTTATAATATTATTTCATGTATTATAAATGTTATATTCCCTTTAATTCTAAAATAATTATTGTTATTTATCCTCTATTTTAAATATGAAAATCAGATCATCTAAATATTAAATCTAAATTTGAAAAAAATAGTTTGTCATTATAAGTATTAAAATATTAATCATCAATCTGATTAGGAGAGACACAATCCCAAATCAACACACAACATTTAAACATGCAAACACTACACAAAACATCAACATTCCAAATATTCCTCACAGACATTATTTTCGATGATGATTGATTCAGGATTAGAAATCATCATTTTCACACAAACATTAATGAATTAAAATTACACACCAATTTAGACTAATTTCTTCTTATTAATCCAATTTAATCATTTCAACAAAATCCATTTATTAAATTTTCTTTAAAATCAAATTTCTACTTGTAGAAATTTATTAAGCTTTTACTATTAAAATTTATCTCTGAAATTTATTACTGTTGTTAGAAAATACTCAACTTTAATTTTCATTTATTTAATAAATAATAATTTAGTTCTACATGTATATTTTACCCAATTAGTTGTTTAATCACCTTAACTTACTTATTTCTTATTTTAAAAATTTTAATAAATATTTTCTTTACACAATATATCTGTTTTAATTAATCTCAACCTTTTAACTGACTATTTTTTGGTTATTTTAATTATTATACATATTTAGGTGTTAAACAAAATCCTTTTTTTTACTTTATAGTTTTCATTATTATTGTTTACTTATTTATGTTTTACATAATTACTTTATTTTTGAGAAAATTTTAATTTAAAAATTTTTATCAATTATTCGGCGAATTGAAAATTATAACTAACTCCTCATAGACAATATACTTAACAATAAGTTACCTATTTATTGCCACTTATTCAAAAAAGAATCAAATAAAACGTTTGTCTTAAGTTATGAAACTGAAGATCTACAAGGCAACAAAGAAACTCTATTAAATCCGAAACTAAGGAACAATTTTAATGCCTTAAAGTAAATAAGTCTATAAAACAAGACGAATTTACAGAGAATCTTTTGGAAAGAACCAAAATATCCATTTCTTGATCTACAGTGCTTAACATAATTATAACCGCTTTGATTTTTTTGCGATTTTTTCGGTTAGTTAAGAGTGAAAGTTTAAATCATTCCCATTCCTATTTTTCCGTACCTGGGAGACTTTTTATCAATTTTGGTAAATTTTTCTTAAAACATAATTATAACCGCTTCTCATAATAACACTGAAACATGATTTTATTTTGAATTTCAATAAGAACTAAGACAACTAATGTGGCTAATAACTTCGGAAATGCGATTTTGCATGAATAAACTAAATTGGAAAGAGTCTATACACTTATTTCACTTCATGCATGAAGAATTGCTGCTTTCAACTCAGCGACTGTCTGATACTGGCGATTATGGTCATAAACCCGACAGACTAAGATTCCTCACAGGTTCTCTATGGAGTTGCAGACCGGCGAACAAGCTGACCTGTCGAACGCAGCAAATATTTTTCTTTAAGAGTCAAGCTTTGGTGCCTCTACTGCAATGGATGCTGGCATTGTCTTGTTGGGAAATAATCCCCCGTCGTCGATAATGTCGAATAAATGGAAGGAGGATTTCCTTTATATTCCTCACTATCCATTTTGGACGAAGGAAAGGACAATGGTAATGTTCCTTCCTTGCAAAAGGCTCCCCATACCATCACACTGCCCCACCGAAATTTCTGCGCAACAAACTTGGGTTCTTTACGTAGGTCACGCCAATACCCATTCATCCAATCAAGACCGTCCAAGTTGAATTTTTTTCATCCCTAAATATCATCTGGTTAGATAAAAATATGAGAGGATTGCATGCATCAGCGTGTAAGTTTGAAAATGATGACAAAACTTACTTTAGCTCAATTGCGACCCATGTTGACTCGACAGAAATCAAGTCTGGCTGGTTTATGGAGATCCTTTAGACAAGGAGCAGGTTTCATCTTTGATCTAATGATGTTTGGATTGGGCTTAAGTGTTCTCCAGATGGACATATGAGAGTCATCCAGGTTCAGCTCCTCTACAAGTTCAAAACAACCCTTAGACGTGTTTGAGGTAGCATCAACTATTCGCCGCTGAGCACGCAATGAGAGCTTCCTCTTTCGCCCGGTGTGATTTTTCACACAATACTGCTGAGGATTTTTCAAATCGTTGCGCAAAACTCGATCTGATATGGAAATTCGTCTGTCTATCTCTTTTTTGGACAGGTTTTCCATACACAATGCCATGATTTGCTATTTTTCATACTAAGACAATTTTTTATCACGTGGCATGACGGCTGGTACTAAAAATATTGAATATATATACTATATCTACACCAAAATAAGTTTGTAAGAAATAATCACCCTAGTAAAAAGCATGACAACGAGCGAAATAGAATATTAAAGGAACAAATTTTTATTAATATACCTCTTAACTACTTTTCAAAGAAATTTAGGAGGAACAATGTTTTCTTATTTTGCAAAACCAAATATCAAAATTGCTAAATATAATTATAAATACATAAATTTTAATTAAATTATAAATATTTATACGTTATTTATTACAAATTTTAATGTTTTAACTCTTAATATGTTTATTAACTTAACTTATTTTAATCACCATTTTAAAATCTTCTGTACATAATGTTTTATTTTTGTTATTTAGCCCTATGTTTAAATATTAAATTAATTTTAGAGTTATTTTATTTGATTTTACTCCATTTTTAAATTTTCAAATTATTTTTTTCATTTAACTTGAATTATGAAACAACTTTTAATTCTTTAAAATTTGATTTTTAAAATTAATTAGAAAGTATTTTCACTTCTAAAAATTGTTTTCAATATAAATGTTTAATTAATTTTTTTTATTTTTAAGGATCTTGTAATTTTTTTACAATAATATTTAAAGAAATATAAAAAAATTTTTCTTTTTAAAGTATTTTTCATGAAGATTTTTATTAAAATTTAAAATTTTATTTTAACAAAAGTGTATTTTCTTAACAAATTCCAGTTGTATACTTTTGAAAAGTGTTTCACAATTGAAGGGATGGACAAAATTTGCTATATTTTACAAAACATACTGTTTGCTTCTATTTATTGACAGAAATTATAATAAACAAACTTGAATTGAACGGGGAGTTGAAGTGGATATCATTCATCGGATTGGGCTTAAATATTAAAAAAAACAAAATTTACTTTCATAAAAATCAGTAAACAATACCAGCTTTCATAGGAGATTATCATTATGAATAAAAAATTATTTATTTATAAATTTCATTCAGAGTATTTATAACGAATTACAACACTAATTTTTAATAATATATTATTTATATTTGATTGAATAAAATTTTTCTTGAAGGTATTAAAATTTATTAATAGTTAAATTGCCAGAAATAAATTATCAAAAATTTTGTTTTAATTTCTGTTAATAATTATATAAATATAAACGCAGATTAATCAATATCAGTGGAGGCTCACTAATTCACAATCGAGTCCATCGAGTAAGGTTTTTAAAACATAAGTTACATTTTAAAAATAGAATCTCTTCAGATTATAAAAATGAGTTTTCTGTTTTACAGAAAGACTTTTATTCGCATTATGAGCGGCAGTTCAGTCAATCAATATTAATAAGACAATACAACTATTTTATAAACATTCAAAATGGACAAAGTAAAGCCATTCCAAATATTAAAATCAATAATTATATATAAAAACATTATTATTATCTAATAATAACTTCAATAATTTATATGAACAAAAACAATCCTTCTCTTAAAACTAACTAAAGACCATCATTAAAACTAACAAATATTAAAATATAATAACTGATGAAACAATAAAAAATTCCGATACATGTTCAAAGATAAATTTTTTAAAGAAGCTTTTATATATGTATTGTATGTTGAGTACATTGTATGGATTGACCTGATGATAAGATTGTTATCTCAAAAGACATTTTCTTACTTTATCCCTTTTATATAGATTTTACTTGGCAATGTTTATATTTTGTGAACCACTTGGAAAGAACGAAGAAATTCAAAGTCTCAAACCTGTTACAGTTGAGAGCTTACTTGTTGACTAAAAATTAGAAAAAAACTAGAAGGCTAAAATTGAGTGGATTGCATCGAAGGTGAGAAGTTTCATCTCAAATTAGCTGTTGGTTTGCTGTCAATTTTTATCTTTATCATAAGTCACTTTGGCGTTGTAAAGTACAAAACGATAGAGTAAATATATCGTTTTCTCAAATGACAATCGATAGCTACAAATGGTTAGTTTGCGAGAATAGAATTGATCGCATGTAGTGTATTTTTGTTTAATTTTAAGAACTAATTTTAATTTAGGGCCAATAATTTATTGGTAAAATGTTTTTTAATTATTATATGATAACGTATAGTGTGCTTGTTGAGAACATGGTGTAGATTCACCTGATGATGGGATTGTTATCTCGGAACGCATCGTCATACTTTTTTCCTTGTATATAGATTTTACTTTGAGATGTATATTATAATTTAATAATGGTTATTTTCATTTTAAACAATTTTAGGAATTAGACAACATTCAACTATTCCTTGTAAAATTTAAACAAGAAACTGTGGCGTTTTATCAAAATAAATTCCAAGAACTACCATCCTTAGTAGAATGAAAACATTTTTGTATAAAACGAAATTGGTCCTTTGATACAGTGATCGAAACCTAACTCAGTCTATTTTTATTTTGAATGTCCAACAATCCGTGTTTTTTTATATGACGATTTATTTTTCAAGATACGAGTTTTTAAAATTAAATTTATACACTATATTAGCTTGCAATTTATATGGGAAAAATCTATATTTGGGATGCAATGCAAATTATTTTAACATCACATCTACTTTAATAAATGTTTTTTTAAACCCTACTGAATATGATATTTTAATTATTTAATTATGCTCTTACATTTCTGTATTGTGCAATCCATGCTTTTATATACAATTTATCTAATATTATCCTCTCATTCCGTTCTTTTTTCTGTTATTACATTGTTCCCCAAGCACTCATTTTAGAATATTTAGGTCTTTTTTTATGTCGTCTCTTCCCAAAATAGCTGGATCGACTTCAACTACGTCAGATAAGTATTTTATGGCTGTCGTTCGAATAGGTTTTGAAGATTCTTGAAGCAATTTGTTAATAAAAGGCAAAAATATATCAAAACTTTGAGAGAAGAATTTCAGGCTAGCAAGGTGTCTACATACGAGACACGCGTCTTCATAATCAAGGGAACCTCGCAATCGTGTTTTATATTCAAAACCATCGAGATTAGAATTTTTTCTTCTATTATCCGACGAGTTAGCAAATATCTTGTTCCACAAATGATTCCTACGATACTCAGCTTTCTGTGCAAAAATCAAAATCAGTAGGCAAATTCCAAATTCATTTACCTATATTTACCTTCATAAAAAATAATTTGTATTATAAATTATAAAGAGACGCGTATTTGTTGTTTTACCATATTATTCAGTTTAATATCCTCTATTTATCCATGGAA
Source organism: Girardia tigrina (assembly GCA_001938485.1). Classification (NCBI taxonomy): domain Eukaryota; kingdom Metazoa; phylum Platyhelminthes; order Tricladida; family Dugesiidae; genus Girardia; species Girardia tigrina. Next base: position 18,352 of record MQRK01218782.1, read on the forward strand.
AAATATGTTAAGAAAATGAATAATGTGATTTGCCTCGAATTTCTATGTAAATTTAATATTGAAATGGTCGTTTAGAATTTCAGGAATTGTTTCAATATGAACTTATTTAATAATGATAAAAAGATTCATATATATCTTCTACAATATCAATTTTTACATTAAAAGACTTCATCAAAATAGAAACTAAAGTTAAAGTGTATCCATCTTTTTGACATTTATCATCAAAAATAAAAGAAGATTCTTCGCTACAAACGTCTCAAGTTCTTCCAATGCTTGAATAGGTAAAAATCAAAGAACTTGATTGTAAATCATGATCTTTTAAAACTCTGTACCTCACAGTTTCAATCATTCACAACACGAAGTGTAGTGAATGACCCCCATTATATATTTTATTTAGTCTATATATTTTAGTTAGATGGGAACTCTGCATTATATAAGGTTTCTCGAGTTTCGGTAATTACTTTTTAGTATTAAAGTGACACATCATATTATCTTTCAATTTTGATCGATCACCGAATCCAAGGTAGTATCAGTGGTAAAATAATGTAGATAGAGGATGTACATAATGTTCGAACCCGATCGCATGATGTGTTAGTGCCCCTCGACGGTACCGCGGTGACGGACTCAGAAGTGATTCCAAAGGTGATTCTCGACTTTCGGTTACGAAATACAACTGTTGTGGGGATATTTCAGTGTTCCTTTACTCATTATACAAAATGTGTTTACACAGTCAAAGCTCTACAGGAGCACGGTATGAATGACCACGACTGGTCCTTTCTGACTGGGAAACCGAAGCGTGCCCGTGCACTAAAAGTTCACATTATTGCATTTAAACCCATGCGAGAAAGTCAGTAGGCTCTGTATTGTCTATTTATGGTTCCTACCAGATGCAAAGTCAATGACTCACTACCCTGTGCACCAGTGCTGGTACTGTAGTCTCTACGATACTCAGTTATCCGTCCATTCGGGGGAGAATTTATCATTACTTAATATATTTTTCCATTTATTTGTATAATCGAATTTATTCAGTATAATAATATTTTATTCTTCTTCTTCTTCTTATTTTATATTTTTTTCTTTTCTTAATGTTTTGAATATAAATTTGAATGGATTGAACATTATTCTGGTACAAAATTTAAAAACTCATTAATCAGAGAAATAACCCGCCATCTCAAAGGCTGAATTAGTGAGTATTCACAGACGAATAAATTGATTACCAGGAAAGAAACTCATTCATGAATGCTTAATCTTGAAAGCAAAGTGACAAAAAATTATACCATAGTAAGCTAAAATCAACATAAGATTCTTAAATTTAACAACATAAATCCTTTTAAATATAAAAACATTTTTTAAACTGAAAAATCTCACTTCATGTAACACCAGAAATAAAGTCCATCCGTGGAAAAAGAAATCATAGCTGAATGGGAAATTTGGTTACACAAGATTACCGATTTGTTTGCTAAATTCCATATGGCAAATATTCTTATGGCATCACTTAAGCTATATTCTCCTAATAAGTTTTTCTCATCCACTGACAACTGGAGTTTTATTCCCTTAATATTCGGATAGTATTTCGATATTAACTCCTTAACGTCACTATTGACCTCTTGTTCTTTGATTTGGAATTGAGACTGGAATTTTAATTTTTTCGCTTCTTTTTTAGCAATTTGACCAATGTCAAATTTATAAATTATTCCATGAAATTTCGTGGCTACAAATAGCGTTTCATTTCTTGAATTCGCCAGAAGATACGAAGACCCGTAATTCAAAGCCAACTGACTAACCGTTTCTTCAGTCATATAATTCACAACTCGTAAATTAAAATTAATATTATTTTCCGAAATATCTTTTTTTACCGGTGGTTTCTGACCGATAAGATATTTATCACTGGGGGTCAAAATTGTCGGCCAAGGCAACTGACTTAGTCTATTGTCTTTTTCTCCTGACGGAATAGAAATAATCTGTATTTCATTATTAATAAAAAGATATAAATGAGATTTGGAAATATATTCCACTTTCACAGCAATTGACAATGGAAAATTTAGGGTCTTTTCAAGACATGAAAATTCTAAATTGACTATTAGAAATCCTCGGTTTTTTTTATTTTCAAATTGTAAAATAAAAAGATCTTCTTTTTGTGGAACGCATATGACTTGGGAAAAATTAGTATCTTTAAAAGTTCCTAAATTAATGATTTGAGATTTTGTGGCCGTACGAGAATCCCAAACCATAACGATAACATTATGGGCTGGTTTTTCCAAATGTATAGTTGTTATAAAACGATTATCAAGGGAAAGCGCGGATAAAATAATGTCCATTTTTGGTCCAATTTCTACGTGAATATTTTCTTTATCAATCGTTGAATAAGAAGGAATAAGGGATATGATTGAATTAACTTTCGAAGCTACAGAGTCTATATTTTGATGTAAATATGAAAGCATGGAATTTGAACCTATTAAGTGGGAAAGACGACCAGTGAGTTCTGGTACTAAAAGTTGAGCATCATTTACAACGGTTTTCGATAATAATCGTAGTTGAAGTAATAATAATTCGACCTCGGGATTATTTTTTATGTCATTAATTTCTCTACAAAAATATATTTCACAAAGCAAATGATTCATTCCATAATGGTTAAGAGTAGCAAAAAGATACTCAAAATTAAAAAGAATCAATTTGTACAATTCATTAGATTTATTAAAACTAATTAATAGAAATGGAAGTTCTGTGAGTTTCCTTTCATTTGAAGAAACTTTTCTCGATTTATTTATTGTATAATACGGTTGAGCCATGATATTCCTTTTAACATATATATGAGAAGATTCTTCATTTTCAGAAAAATTCTCCAAAATTGACTTAAAATTTTCATTTTCATATTTTGAAGTCCAATAATCATATAAATTTTGATAAAAGTACAATCCTTCTTCCTTGGAAAGATTAAAATAATCTTTTATTACTTCAACATACACAGAATGTCTAAATCTGATAAGTAGACGGTTACTAGTTTGTGTATATTTTAAAAGATTTTTACAATTTTCCAAAAAATGTTCCACAAGATAAATTGGAAATTTAAAGCTTTTGGCAGAAGAGAAGTCGTACTGAATCGTTTGACATAACCGATTGTCCAAGGATAAAAGGTCTACAAGTTCGGATAAAGATAAACCATATCGACTTAGAGATAAATAGGCAAACAAATGCATTAAAATCATAGAGCTATTCTCTTTCTCCAACTTTTTGATATAGATTTTAACCACAGATTTTATATCACTGGTTAATACTTCTGGGTTTTCTAAGGAATCTATGCTCCAGAAAAGAAGTGTGAGGTAAAGGGGCGATGAGTTTTCCTGCAGAGTGAAGCATGCTTGACTAATAACATTTTCTGGAAGACATTTATCTGTTTTGAATACATCATTGAAAAGCTTGATAGCTTCTCTTGAATCAATCATTGATAAATTTATAATATTTGTTTCCCCATAACGATGCTTAAATCCATTATAAAAAGTATTTGATGATGAAGTCAACAAAACTTTCACAAAATTCGGTAAAGAATGAGGAAGCCATTTCATCATTTCGGTATGACTTGATGGAAATAATTTATCAATATCATCTAATAAAATAAAGATCGGTTTAGTTTTAGTTGCCTTATTCAAACTTAACCAAAATTCATAAACACAGACTGCGTATTCTGAAGATTGTAGATTTTTTTCTGATTTAGAAAAGGATAGGTTTATCTGTTGTGTCATGGACGACAGAAGAAGTTGAAGACTGCTGGAACTACTCGTTGTCCCACAATGACGAATGATAACTACTGTGTTAGGGTCAATTTCTTTCAAGAGATCTAATAATAAAGAAGATTTTCCAGACCCAGTCAAACCGAATATTAAACCTGGACATTTGGAACTCGAGGAATTTAAATAATTCAGAAAAATAGTTCTTTCCCTTTCTCTACTTCTATTAATAATATCCGTCAACTCATTTACACGTAATGGTATTGTTTTTGTTTTATGCGACATTATTTCATACATTGAAGCCTTTTTTGAGAAGTTTTTGCTCATAAAAATATTATAACAAGATTCACGAATAATTTTCGTAATATGTTCTGTAAATATTTGCATATAGCTATCTGAATTCGAAGTAATTCGTAAATCTCGGGTTAGATTTCTGCATTTCTGAGTCGAAAAATTACACGTGTCAAATATCTTCGAAAGCTTTTTTTCGTCGGTTTTAATATCCTTTTCGGCGTGAGATAATGCTGCTTTACTTACAGTGTATTTTAAATAATTTTCATTCACGAACTTTCTCGTTAGCAGTTTAATAATATTTTCGAAATTTTGTTTGGTTTTATTATTCAAAAATCCGTTGTCTTGAATCTTCACTTCCTTGGAATCCTTTGAATCTAATGTTAGACGATGGATCACTTGTGTTGATGGGATTTTGGACGTGGCAATTGAGATACATCTTTCTACAACTGCAATACAATATTTAATACTTTAAAATTGGTTTCAAATACTTTAAAAAATATGTTTAATATACAAAAACACTCATAAATAAAATTTATGATATAAAATAAGTATAAGTTTATCAACACGTAAAATATTTTAAACTTGTATTTATCATATCTTTTAAAAATTATATTATATCTACATATTATATCAATGAAAATTTAGGATTCCGTAATTTTATAATTATTTTAGGATATCAAAACAATGTCAAATCTTGAAAGAAATCCTAATTTTTATTTATTTTTTACTTCAAAATGTATAATTTATTAAAAATAACAAGTTATACACTGTAATTCACATTTGCTTTTGTGTTTTCCCTCTTCAAATGAACTGACTTTGATCTATCTTCTTATGCAAGGGTCACCAATTTTTGTGTAAGTAAAATCAAAATTTTTCTTAAAAATGTGTGACAATCGATTCGCTGTCTAGATGGAAATGGAGAGGTCTGAAGTATATACGATGCTTATACACTGAGGTTCAATACCAGGTGCACTACTGGAAAACATTATTATCAATTAATTATTACCAATTATTATCAAATAGTTATCGAATAATTATTCGAATAAATATTTGATAAAGCGCTTTTAAAATATTTTTAACATAGAACGGTGCTCTTCAACCTTTTTTCTCTACGGAACCTTTGATAAAGTTAAAATATTATTTTTGCGGAACCCTATGGCAAAAAAACCACAGTATTCTGTTTTTTTTTATAATAACTCAAAACAAGTAATACATTTATAAAAAAGTAAAAAATAGTATACAGTACATTTTTAAATATTAGGCGATAATAAAGTTAATAATAAATAAATAATAATTAAATAAATTATGATAATAAATTAAGTATGTAAACATGATATATAACTTAACTTTTTTATAGTAATTGAGGTAAAATTGAAAGAAATTATAAAAAAACTAGTAACTTATAACGAATTTTATTAGCAAAACATATTTTCTAAACAATTATTAACTGAAATCGAATTGGCATCGTAAAGAAAATTTAAAGACTTGGTTGTGCCTGTTTCGTTGTATCTGTTTCGTTTTGCATAACTGTTGCAAATGTGATGAAATTGAAGTAAGTTGCAATCGCATCATAGGCTCTGCATCCAGAGAGTTTCTAAATTTAGTTTTCGTTCTAATATAGGTCGAAAAGACTCGTTCACAAAGATACGCATTAACAAATGGCATAAGAGTTTTTAGTTCCAGGTATTCTGTGTAAACCTTCAACGAAAATTTAATTAATTCATCCGGTCGAAATTGTGCTGTCAAAGTGGAAGCTTTAGAAATATCAATCAGTTGTTCTTGTTCTTTTAACGTCAGACCAGTATGTTTTTCAGGATTTTTATATGACTTTTGAACCCAGGTATATGGAGATTGTGTTGAAGGAAAATATTCTCTAAAGGTTTTTGCATATTTAATAACTGTTCGATAATCAATTTTTGAACAGTTTTATTGAGATTAAGTTCGTTTGAAATTAAAAACTCATTTAGTTTTTGAAAATACTGAACATCATTTCTATTAGTATAGTTTTTCCAAAGATCAGGCTTTACAATTATTGCCTCAATCTTATCATGTACCTTGAAAATATTTGTTTCAGATTCTTGTAATGAAAAAAATATCCGTTAAATATGCCATGCTTTGTATCCAATATTCATCTGTTAATTTAAATACTTATTCTTTTTTTAATTTTCAGACAAAATAATTCTTATTTCATCTTTCGATTCATAAAACGACTTAAAAACTTTCCACAGGACAGCAACCAAACTTCCGTATGCAAAAGCAATGCTCACTAGATAATTCCTCGCACAGTATTCTAAATAAACTAGAATTCAAGTCACTTGATCTGACGAAATTGATGATTTTAATAATATCATCAAGAACTTCTTTCAGTTCATTTGAAATATGTTTGATTGTAAGAGCGTGCCGATGAAGACAACAATGGGAATGTTGTATGTGAGGAGCTATTGCTTTTATTCGCGATATTGCACCTTTTTTTGTACCCAGCAAAGACTTTGCACCATCTGTACAAATATGGAAACATAAATTCCAAGACAAATTATTTTCCACCATGCATTTGTTGATAGTTTCGAAAATTTGTTCACTTGTAGTTTGCATGGAAGAGATGTACACATAAACATGTACTCATGAATTTTTGAATCAAAAACATATTGCACAAGAACAAGTAATATTGCTAGACCAGCAACATCGGTAGATTCGTCAAACTGCAACGTAAATCCATATAGAGATTCTTTTAAACGACTTATTAATTCTTCCTCGCAAACTTGATATATCCTTTAATGCATATACTAACAGTTGTATCTGTTGGGTTCTTGATCAATATTAGAATTCATAACACCAAAAATTTGTTAATAACACATTTAACAATTATTCAAACAATTTTTGTTGTAATAAAAATTGTTGTTTTTAATAAAAATTTTGTAGAGGAACTTTCTATCGTTTTCTTAATGACCAGATTCTTATATAAAAATATGAAATTATAAATATAAATAACTGATAAGTTATATTAAAATTGAAAATTTTTAATTCTATTTATTTGAAAATTTACATCCTTATTTTTAAATTAAAAACCAACAAAATTTTGTGGTCATATTTTTTACTAAATTAATCATAATGATATTTTATTATTTTAGAATTAGTTTTATGTAATTTCTCTTTTTTTTGAAACATTTCTAATTAATAAAGATTTTAATGTTTTATTTTTTTCAATATTTACAAATTTTATTATTTTTATGATACGTTAATGATAAAAGTCTTAATTAAATTTTTTTTACAAAATTATTTAGAATAACTTTTAAAATTATTACACTTAAAATTATTGTATTTATATATATTTTTTTAATCAATTATTTAAAAATCCATTATTTCCCAATTAATTTCATTTTAAGTTTTTTTTACACTACAAATAAAATTCGATTATTCTCGAAAATAACTTTTTAAAATTAATTNNNATATTTTTTACATTATTAGAAAAACTTTTGATTTTAGTTTAGAAAAGTTTAGAAAACTTTTGATTTTAAATATTTACTTATTTCAAATATTATTTATAAAAAATTATTTATTCAAAAATTTAAAGGATGAAATTTTCACATGAGTCCTCAACAGTATCAAAAAGAGCCACGTTATCAATTTATTTTGCAAAATGTTCCTCTATATTACAAATAATTAAATCTTTTGCACAAGGTTTGATCAATTTTTAACCGATTGTGTAAGCTTCCCTTGCTTTTCCAATTCTGCAACAAACACGATAGGATGTGTCAAGTGATGCTTCATTATCATTAAATACGTATTTTAAAAACTTATTTCCTTTTTTTTAAGCTCATTGCTCTTACGTTTGAAATATTCAACAATTAAAATCTTTTATTTGTGGAGGTTTTTTATTTTCGAGATGTCTCTGCAATTTTGTCGGATTTAAACTACTATTACTCATCACTTTTTCGCATTCGACGAACCAACCATTAGGTTCACTTTCATTTCCAGTTCAAGTAAATCCGTATTTTATAGATGAGTCGTTATATTTCCGTTTCTTACCAATATTTCCTATCGAAGATGAAAGCCCGCGAGTGTAAGTTTGAGGATTCGGTAAGTTTGATGAACTAATTTTGGTTTTTTCCATCTCACGATAATTCTCCTTTGATTTAGAACCTGTTTTCGACCAATTAAATTATATTAAAGCTGAATTCAAACTTACAAAATTAATAAAATAAAAAAAATTATATAAAGATAATTACGGTTTTCAAAATAAGTAAAAATTTATAAAATTAAAACAATTTCAAATTATGTATTGATTAAATAAGAAGCTACAAAGTCATTTAATTTTAAATAACTTTAAGAAACAGTCTGAATTTCCATTTTGTTTAATATTATTAAAAAAATTAATTAAACCAACCCTCTTTTATTTAAATTAGAATTATATTTAAAAAAAATACTTTTTCACAGAACCCCGAAAAGTAGTTCGTGGAACCCTGGTCTTCCGCCGAACACAGGTTGAAGAGCCCTGATATAGAATGTTAGGAATTCTTAGGTAAAGTTTTTAAAATTTTTGAAATAATTATTGAATTAAAAGTATCATTTTAAACTTAAACAAAAAATCAAGAACTAAATAAGTTTATGTTAAAAATGATAAAATTTCGTAAATTTAATTAAAGAAAATAAAATTATTTAAACATCGGAAATTAAAAAAAAGAAAAATGAATTATTAATACTATATCTATTTTTATTATACCAGTTTGACATTTAAGAAATAAATAGTTCCTTAAAATTAAAAAACATAAATGAATTTAATTTCGATTAAATTTGTTTAAACAAAATGTATTAGACATTTTTTTGTGATTTAATAAAATTTGTAATTTGATGTCGGCTTCTAATATCGACAACGTTCCAAAAACATCTAACATAGAACATGTTACGATCAGCATTAATCATCATCAGCTATTAAAAGTGTTTAATTTAATTGGTTGAATAGTAATAAAATTAATTATGTAAGATTTTGGATCATTGTATTTATTGCAAGGATAGAACCTCTACCATTTCAAAAGAAGAGTTTTCTATTCATCAAACCAACTTTGATTCACATTATGAGAGGTGAATAATTGTTTATCAGACACTATAACCCATTGATTAACATCCAAAATGGGAATAGGGCAGCGACAGTATTAAATATTTTAATTAATTTACTTTTTGTCCAATAAAAAATATCCAAAATATTATTAAGTTTTATTTTTATTGCCATTTAATTAATAAAATTAAACACTTTTAATAGCTGATAATGATTAATGCTGATCGAAACATGTTCTATATTAACAACTTTTTAAAAATCGCATTATCAAAATTTATTTGAATAATATTTATATTTATTAGTTACTGTTTTCTTTTTACCAATAAAGTCTAAATTTAAATGACTTTACAATGAATTTAAAGGAATAAGAAATGCAAAATCAATAAGTAAAGTTTCAAAATTTAATTTTTCACATTCTAATCTATCTTTTAGAGAAAACCTATTATTTCAAGCAATAAATCAAGAAATTCATCAGAAATTTTCTATTGTTTAGCCATCCTCAATCAGTATGTAGAAATAATTTAGTTGACCTTCATCAAGCTGCAGTTGATAGAAACTTCCTCAAATTTAAATATCAATTTTAAATACTTTCCGTTTTCTCTTTTAGGTATAATCTCTTGTAGATTAACATTTTCTGGTTAATTGTAAAATGAGAGTTCAAAAAGGCTGGAAATTAATCTTAATTTTGACTGGGCTGTAAATCCATTTTTGGTACATATCATACTACCTGCCTCACCAGTTGCTATTGAAACTAATTTTAGAAGTGTTACTTTCAAATCAATGATCAATTTTTTTAATGTTGTATACAGTCCACCCTCGGTTTTGGGCAAAAAATATCAAATTTTGCCCCAAAAACCAAGAATTCCCCAAAAACCAAAAAACACCCAAAAAATTAAAAAACATCAAAAAACTAAATAAAATTTATTCAAATTTTTTAAAATAATCAGTTAATGTTAAGAATGTTAAGAATATTGTCTAAAGTCTTTAATTCTAAAAATGGTACCTTTACTTGTAGAAAATTTTTTAATTAATTTTCTCTCTGTTGTTTTTCCATCCTTCAAACATTTTGCAATTTCAAATTTTTCGCTTGATATTAGTTTTTTCGTCATTGGGGATAATGTTTTTTTACAAAATTTAATATAAATTGAAACAAAATTTAACATAAAATTTAACAAAAGTTTTTAAAAATATGCCCAAAAAACGAAACTTAATTGTACTTTTGGAATAAAAACACAATATAAATAATATGTAATAGTGTGATTATCTTAAAACTTGCCCCAAAAACCAAAATTTCTCCAGAAATCAAGGTGCCACACCATAAAGAATGCCCGGGAAACGAGGGTGGACTGTATATACAAAATTCTAGTTTCTTCTTTCGAAGACATCATGCAAGTAAATGCTTCGTTAGATTTATAGTTCTTAAAAGCCATACGAATGAAAACAAATTATAAGCGACACCATTTATATCTGTTGATTGATCTCATTAAAATGAAAAGCAAGATCATCTATTGATATCTTTGTAAACTGGTTCTTTTATATTTACACTCATTTTCTCAATTCCACGGTAGATACTTCGAGACAGTTGTAGATTTTTAACTACAATAATAATTTTACTCTTGTTCTTAAAGTCGTTGAAAAGGAATCTAACATTTCAAAAAAAGTTATCTTTGCAAATTCTCCATCAAAATATAGTTTATATTTTTTGCCAAGAGAGTTTAATTTACATGATGCACTATTTACTGCTTGTGACTTCAATACATCCTTTGAAACATTTTGTTAATTTGTTAATTGAGTTTGAAGATAAATTAAAAGTTTACTTTTTGTAATGAATTTTTTTCAATTCACCTTACAAACTGTCTCTCCTCTGAATATTTTCATGACACAAAAGTACATTGCTTAAATTGAAACTCTTTTTCTTACACGATCAATTTTGCAAATAAACTCAAATTATGTATCATGTTTTTTAAAAAAAATTCAGAACTATTTTTAAATTAATTAATTAATTATATTTATAGTTAATAAATTATTTTTATTTTTATTAGAGATTAGTTAATTAATTTGTAATAATTGCTAATTAATTATTTATAAATGAAGAAATAAAATGAAAAAAATGAATGTAAAGAATTTATTCTCTTTTTATTGTGCCATTTATATGTTGTGAAAATAATAACGCGTTAAAATTAACTATAAATATTCTGGATTGAATTATAAAAATGAAAATAAAAAAAATATATAAATGTATTGTTTATTGCTTTAAATTGTAAAAAGTTTATTTTTGTTTTGTGATATTAAAATTAAATTAAAAAAAATAAGAAATTTGTCAACTGGAAAATTGTAGAGTTTTTGTTTTAATAATATGTTGCATGGCAGAATTGATTTGTAAAATTTTCGTGTGAAAGAAATTAAAAATTTCGAGTGTTTTATGTAATTGTTATTCCTTAAATTAAAAAGAATCTCTAAATTGACTCATTTAATAATATGCAGTGTATTTTGAGCTGTAGTGTACAGTGCGTTCCAAAAGTCTGTTCGCACCCATTGAAATTTTGATTTATGCTATTTATTCAATTTTTTAATTTGTTTAAATGCTTTAATTTAAATAATTTTAGTAAATTTAAAATTGAAATATTAAGACCATCTATTTTTAAGATGAATTAATTAAATGTCTATCTTTTAGATTCAATGACAACTCGAAATATAGATATAAGGTTTAGGATTATTGTTGTAGAATTAATGAACGAGGGTCATTCAACGGGTCGGATACAGGAAATTATGAAGGTTAGACATGGTATTATTGTTTCAATGCGGGGCATTCAAAATATTGTACATAAGTTCAAGACATTAGGTACATATGAAGATAAAAAACGTAGTGGACGACCTTAAAAATTACCAAAACGTTCTGAAAGAATTATTCGCCGTATATGCTTGAAAAATAGGTGCATGTCGATAAGTAAAATAACAGGAGCTTTCAATGCAGCTGGAATGATACATGCATCACGAAGTACAGTGAATAGAATTTTGATAAAGTACGGCTTAAAAAGTCATTATGCTGTTTGCAAGCCTTTATTGAATGGAAAGCAACGAAAAAGAAGAGTTGAATGGGCTCGGGATAAACAAAATTGGGACATCGATAAGTGGTCGAATGTAGTTTTTAGTGATGAATCTATGTTCCGAACATAGAGCCACACTCGTAGCGAAATCGTTAGAAGGTTTGACAATGAAAGGCTTAGTTACATTTGTACTAAGAAGGTCCTCCAACACGGTGCCCAAGTTCATGTATGGGGATCTTTCAACAGATTTTGTGTTGTTATCCTAAAACGGATAAACGGAAATTTAAATTCGAAGAACTATCAAGACCTAATTGTCAATGACAAAGACATTACAGGACAATGCTTGGTATTCCCTCTTCCAAATTTTATATTTCAGCAAGACAATGTGCCTTGCCATCGATCAGCACCAACAGAGTCTTTTTTGAAAACAAAGAAGATAAATATTCTTGATTGGCCTGCCAACTCACTAGATGTAAACCCAATTGAGAATTTGTGGGGTATTATAAAGAGAAAAATAAATAATATGAATACTTTGAATTCAGAGAAAATGTGGATAGAAATACAAAAGTTATGGTACAACATACCAAGTTCTTTATGTCGTCGACTTGTCGATTCGATGCCGCGAAGGTATCTTCAATCATCAAGATGAAAGGATACCACACAAAATATTAAAAATAACATTTTTATTTGTAAATATAATATTTACTTCCACTTCATCGTCTTTTTACTTAGGAAATTTGTATAAGTGATGATTTTTATGGGTGCGAACAGACTTTTGGAACGCACTGTAAATGCGAATAATTTGGAAGAACACTTTTTAATTTAACTCTAAGGCGATTTGGAAGTGAAAGATAAAAGTAGTTTCCCAATCAACTTTTTGGTTATTCATTCTTTACGAAAAATAATATAACGATATTGATCATCGGTCATCACATTTTAACTGGAAAGATTATCAAACTCGAAGAAAGTCTCTTAATTACACACAAGACAATTTCGGAAAACGATGATGAGGCACAAAACAAAAGAAAGATTTTTGGTGTCGTCGCTATCGTTAAAAGAAAACAGTTGTTCAATTGGACACCGAAAGCGATCGTCGATATAATTGTGATGATTTCCGAGACCGAACAAAATGCAAATCACACGATTCCCGTAACAGTTGGTCATGGTCCTCCGTAGCCTTGTTTCAGGGTGACAAAATTTTCAATAATTGTTACGAAATAATAAAACATCAAATATAAATATTAACATTGCTATATTAGTTGAACACAACGTAAGAATTGATTATTTTTTATATAACTTTCTATGTACATTATTCTGAATATTTTTTCTTTTACTAAATAATCTGTTAAAAAATATTAATCAGTTTATATTCTTTTCATTACAAAAAAATAAAACTGTCATATTAACGGGCATGGAAAACCGTTAATTGACAATTGATCAAATTATTATCAATAATCACGAAAATATAGTTCAACATTCGATAAGCAATAATTATTATTGTGACGTGAAATTATAACACAAAATATATTGTTATCAATTATCAATAAAATATTAGTGAATCTAAATTTGATAAATATTTTAAAAATTATAATTATTATTAAGTATAATTTTATTAAGCTATTAAGTTCTCTTTGTGAGAAGTGGTTGCAACCTCAATATCAGGATTCATTTTTTTAACACCAAAGTTTATTTATATAACAATTCACCTCTTTAAAACAAATTTTCCTGTTAATTAATTTAATTATCTCGACCCAAATTAATCTATTAAATTCTTTTCGATTTAATTTTTAAAATCCTGAAAATTTATTTCGAAAATTATTTAAACTTTATTTTCAAACTTTATTTCAAAGTTTTTTTAAAATTACTTATTAAAAATATTTTTATTTATAAATAAATCATTCAAAAAATTAAAAAATAATGGGAAATTATGTTTATAAACAAAAACACGCTATTTGTAAAATTTATTTTTTATGACAATTAATTTCGACGGTATAACCGTCATCGTCAGGTCTCAAGAAAGAAATGAATTATAAATCTGCTTATATAGGCAAGCAGTGATTATGTCATCAAGGGATTATTATGTCATCTAAACACGCTTAATAGGGTTTTCGAAAGACCCGTTTGCACATTAATCTTAGGATCTAAAGATCTGATATAAAGTGCTTCACAGGCCACCCTCTCCCAATAGTT